>JAAAKD020000458.1:6936187-6946453 GCA_010014825.2 Danaus melanippus
ACAATGAAGCGCGGTCATAGTAAATAGAACATAATACAAATTGCTTGAGGCTTCTCTTGGTTTTATCTTTGTAGTTAATCATTTATTTTATATTCAAAGTATATACTATTTTCAACTGGTTTCCTAATGTATCTACGCAACATATTATTCAATTATTTCAAGTCTTTAGTTTTAATTTTTATGCAGTACAAAAAGTACTTACTGAAATCTACCACAAAAGCATAAAAAGAAATAAGACAACATAGAAGTACCAGATAAACAGAGTGGTTGCAATCTATCGTTAAACGATTTATACGATCAGACACATAAATATAATGTATACAAAATCTGTACAATCATGATATAACCATTGATTTTGATAAAATTACAAAAACAATAATAAAAGCCTTAAATTGATATGACTTTACTTATGAAAAAAAAGAAATGGTTTATGAATAAATTTATACAAAAATACGTCTTCATGTACCATTTACGAAAATTACACAAACTTATTTTGGGAAACATGAAAGCAGAGAAGTTTAAATTTTCTCGAAATGGACAAGATTTAATCTCAGGTTATAGGTGGGTTTGCGCTGTTGTTATTATTACCTTCACAAAATTGGATTGCAAACATTTATTTGTCTGTTAAAGGTAGCAAACGAGCAGACGGTCTACTTGGTGGGCAGTAGCCACCGTCGCCAATGGACATCCGTGACATCTATGTTGCGGATACGTTGCCAACCTTGTTTTATTTTTGGAATAGGGATGGAAATCAGGAAGTTTCAGGAAAAGGTGGGGATTGGGAATGGGCAACCGGCTCACTCACTCAACGAAAAAAACGCAGCCTTTAGAAGCTGCTCCAGGCCGATCTTCTATAAGAGGGTTGTACTTCCCCGGTCGAGGCAGCCCATGTTCGATCTGTAGTTACATGACTACAGCTAGGCTCTACCACCTTTATGAATATGTTAGGATATCTAATATTTGAGTTTTTGTATCCAATTTAAATATATGTTTATACGAAAATTTATTTCACTCTCAACGCAATTTCTAAGAAAACTTTTTAACTTATCTTAATTGGTACAAACACTGAACTTTTAAGATAAAATAGTTCTTTTACAGATTTTCTCCTCGTGATTCTGTCTTTTTAATAATTTAAATATAATTTGATACTGAAATTGCAACTTCATTCAAACGATTTATTTTGTTTCAAGTATTTGTTTTTTATATAATTTTAATCATACTCGTATTTTTATATAAAATAATGTTTTATTTAACAAAATATAGTTTCATAATTTATTTTCCTTTATAATACATTGTTTTCTTCTATAAATCGGTAAATAAAAGCTGATAGTA
This sequence comes from Danaus melanippus, assembly GCA_010014825.2. Lineage (NCBI taxonomy): Eukaryota > Metazoa > Arthropoda > Insecta > Lepidoptera > Nymphalidae > Danaus > Danaus melanippus. The sequence goes on from JAAAKD020000458.1 coordinate 6,937,520, forward strand.
TATAATCAAGATATTATATTACCTTTACGTCTATGTGATTTATTTATTATGGACAAAAAAGAAAAACTCATAAATTGAGTATTAATTTTAGAAAAGCTGGAAAAACTATCTTAAAAAAATATGTAACAAATTAAAAACATACGTTACTAGTCCGAAATGTTCTGTTTTTTTTTACAAAGAATGTAAAATCCTTTCACAGAATGTCGGCAAGATAACATTCGTTTTAGCAAAGATTCTTTCTGTAGCAAAGACTGTTTAGGACTTACTCAATTATGCCTCTTCTTTCTTCAATCAATAATACTGTTAATTTTTATTTTACTTCAACAATTAGATATTGATTCAATGTATTGCATTACATTACTGAATATCCGCAAAATTTGTACCTTGTAATAATAGATAGGTTTTTTTAATTTAATGGCTATGAAAATTTAAACAAAAGAAACAAGAATTAACAACAGTTGAAAATTGTATTATTAAATAACTTCAAAATGGACTGCCGATAATGTAATAATTGCATCTTATCTTTTTTCTAATGATCATTTAATATTTTATGACATTAAAAATTAAGTTCTAATGTATTATTTATAATTAAAATGGATGTATTTTTAATTATATTTAAATTACTGGGATAATAAATTCCTATATAACACATGGGAACCTACATGCATCATAACAGTCATCTAAGTCGCACAAAATGTATCTAAAAGTGATTTCACTCCTTTTTCTGATCCACAAAGTGTTTTCTGATGGTAATATTTCAATATCATTTAATAAAAACTTTAATTTTTCTCATTATTTTACTTCTTATTTATAAAAATAAAGGGTATTTATTTTTAAAATAACATTATTATTGTTGTATAATTTCAGAAATTGTATTAAACTGTGACAATATTCGTGAACTCGTTGACGGACACAATGATCGTCGTTTAAAGCTCGCTAAAGGGGAAGTGGAATACCAACCTCCAGCCAGCGATATGCAATATCTGGTATTGACTGCTTTAATTTAAACCATACATTTAAACATGCACATCATAACTTTTGTATTTAGTTTAAAATTATAGTCATTACCCACTTATAATGCAATAAAGTTAAGGTGGTTAGGATAAACAATTTTGAGGACTCCTTTGGACAGAATAGCTCATGAACAGTGGTAGTGTTTAAAAACCAAGGCATCACGTCATATCAGGCACTGTTTTAATTTAACAAATCTGACATTCGTCTATAAATGAACTGCTGTGTTCACTTCTGTCTTGATGTTCTTTGTACTAATATTTTATATCATATAATTTCTAACAGTTAAAATATTAATCAATGATATAGAGCCTTTAAGTCTAACGAAGTCTTTTTCGTCTCGAAAACTCTGCCTTAGCACAGATTCCAACCAATCCAATAAAAATCAAAAAGTTCAAAAAGTTCAAAAATATCAACAACTTAATGTAATACAAGAATCTATTATAGATTTGGGATCATGAACTTGAAGATAAAGCTATCAAATGGGCTCTCCATTACACAACTGAACACGAATCAGATGACGCTCTAAGTAAGTATTATTAATATTCATTCTTCTTATACTAGTTATATAACAGTGTTTTCTTTTCATTTATTTTTTCCATCAAAATGACATTTAATTATCTCTAATTTCAGCATGTATAAAAACGGGATCATGTTTTTCTTAAAACCGTCTCAATAATTAATTTCACAGATCCATAGAAGATTAAGATTAGAACAAGAAATTTATTAATTTTTTGTTCATCATTGCATAAGTCATCATCTACTTTCTACTGCATTTATAAAATGGAAACTTTTTTATGTATCTATTTATTTATCGCTCAAAAGCAGTCTGCACTAGGATGACATTTTAATTTCGTTAGTTTTGTTGCTACAGTAAAGTAAAGATTATTATATTTAAAATCTTTAAAGTACTTGAATCCGAAGCCACTAGTAAATATTAAAATTTTTATTGAATTTATGACTGATTTTATGCTTAACATTATTTACTATTTCATAATATATATTCTATATTGGTAAAGATTTAAATTCATGTTTCGAAGTTCAGCATCTGTCGAATTTTTTACATATGTTTATTCAAGCAGTTTGTTAGCGATATTTAAAACATTGTTATCATTTTAGGTTCAGATCGTTTCAAAATAAATCAAAATACATTCAAACTTATCACTTCGGACGAAGATTATAAAGTTGTTATTGATGATGTGCTCGACAGTTGGTTTAATGAAAATAATAGATACACTTACGGTCCTTCCACTACCTATGAAGACGATTTTGGAGATTACTTACGGGTAAATATTTTTTTAAAAACACAAATTATTTAATAGAAATTAAGGTTAATTAAATTTTATATTTTGTTTTAGATGGCACAATCTAAGGCTAAATATATAGGTTGCGGTATGTCTAAAACGGACGAAGATGGTTGGAAAGCCTTCTATATTGTTTGCAACTATGGACCAAGGTAGGGAACTTAGTAGACAAAGAAAACTTACATACATCCTCCTTATACTTATATTTTTTTCGCACTTCATTCTAATTTTTAGCAGAGACTGCTTAAAACCTATCTGTTTTAAGTAGAACTTTTTTGAGACAATGAGATTTTTTTACCTTAAGTTTACTCAGAAAATATATAATAATTACAGCAATGAGGAATACAAGTCACAAGAACCTTACAACACCGGCGAACCAATTGATCAACTACAATATGATCCAGAAGAGTATGAACACCGTTATGGATACACGTGTAATTAATTTAATAAACGACTTAGCAACTCATTAACAATTATTTTGTATTAAAAATTTGTAATCAATTGAATTCGATTTCTTTTGTTTGATCATTTTGAAAATAAATAAATTATTAAAAAAAGAAAGTCATGTTGTATAATTTTTGCTTTATTCACATCAGACATTACTATGAAATACTAAATTATCTCCTTCTTAAAGTTAAGTTTTAGAATGGTATGATAAACTTAGTAAATAATATACCAGACAAATTTATTTATTTATTATTGGGATTTACTAGGCCTAAGTTATTAGCTTTGTTTTCGGCATCAAAATTTGACGTTTCGAACGTTATTGACCGGACACGGATGTTATGGTTACTATATGTTTGCAATTGGGAGGGAACCGTCGAAACATGTCACCATTGCGTCTGCGAAGACTATACAGCGTAACGGAATGTCCAACGTAAGAAGAGCAACGGAGAGAGCTCTGCAATATCTTTGGTACAGATCTTTCGCTGCCTACCTTTATGCAAATGATGGTCCGTAACAGTGTAGCGTGGGAGGCGGTGGTTTCCTTCCGTGAGAAAGTCATGTCACCGAAGGAGGTTGACGAAAGAGAAAGGGAAAAGGCACTTTCCTCTGACCTGATAAGACGACTTCGTCCGGGACGAATTCGTACACTGCAGGAGCGCCGTTTCCCGCCCTGAGGGGCTTCCAGGTGGTGAACGTGGAGACGTCTGACACCTTACGGTCTCACGCCCCGCAAATGCACAGTATACCACTGATTAAAAATAAAAACCCAACTAAATTGAGAATGGCCCTTTAGTTGGGCAGCCGTTGCTAGACAACAGCAGAAGCATTGCGGGCCCTGTGGCTTAGCAGAAGAGCAGCGCGTGGGACACCCGTGTTTTAGTCGGTATTAAGTTCTTTCAGGATGAGAATCCGACATAACTCTCCTTGTTTTCTTCCTCCCCAAGCATGAGAGTATACATTATGCATGCAAAAAATATTCATCCTTGCAAAAAAAGCCTTATTTTTTATTATCTATGTTATGCTATTGATAGATGATAATAATTCGAAAAATAATTAGTTATTTAGCTAAATAAAGGGGAAATTATAGCAGGTATGATATGTATATGTAAGCCGACATATCAAAAGTATTTAAACCTGACCTTCACTGTTTGATATAAATCAATCAATACATAACAGTGACGTGCACACCATAGATGCAAATAAGCACTGCATACCCTACCCATATAACAACAAAACCTATATTGTTTAATTCTTACTTACATACTTTCAATAACACATTGGTTGGTTGTTTAAAATATGGCCTTCATCCGTGCAAAGACGTGCACAGTATATTCTGCCAGTGTCATGAAGTCAATTATACATTGCAAATGTTTACAGACATTTAAAATGACATTCGATTCACGATTTGTTAAAAGTGCTCTGTATCAATGTAAAACGAAACATTTTCGATCGGCCACTGCTAACTGCTAGCGCCGCTGTGCAACCAGAACGGCGATATGCAAAACTACTCGGTGCTTATTACCATACCAAAATTCTCATGTTGTATGCAGAAAAAAAAATCTCGGGTTGTATGCAGAAATGTTTGCATGTGTGTGTGCGAAAATCTATGATGGGTTATTTTATATTAAGAAGCACTGCTGCATTCCTTTTTTTTGTGTAAAATTTTGTAGAATTAATTGTTTAATGAAACGGGACTCTCTGATTGGTCGGTAAACTGTTCATATATTTTTTTCGCCATTTTATTATTATTGAATATTGGCATTTGTCTTTCTAAGGGCCAGTGAATAAGTTTTAATTAGCTAATTAGTAAATAGTGAATTAATTTATTAACGATTTATAGAAAATTATAGCTGTAAGTTCGGTGCTAGTGATATGTGTTTATCGAATTTAATTATGAGTAGATTTCCAATATTGTCGTTTGTTAAGAGACAAAACCTCTCAGCATTCCATGGATTCACCGTTCGGGTGCCGGGTCCATCGCTTTGCAGGGAGAGGAGCTTCTACAGTGCCTGGGACTTTCGATCCAGGTGTAGATTTAAGGGGCCCCTATTTAACGCGCGTTAAACGCTCACCTCCACTATCCAATCTTCTCTCTCTACGTAAATAAATTTGAAAAGAACCTACTAGGGCTGCCTTCGAAGTACGTTCCAAGAATGTATTAATGTGAGTTCTGGTCAGGCCCAAGTCTTTTAGTAGGTTGTAGAGAGATTTATCTGTTATAAATCTTTCTCCCACATCTACCGCGTACAAATCCACGACGAACCTATTTCGAGTGAGTTCGTTTGCGAGCTTGTAATATTTATTGACCTTTATGGTATAGTCTTGGGGATGTTGGTTTCCCAGAGAACCTTAAGCTCTATCATCACAACGGGCTTTAAAATCCACGAATACGTAAATATTTCTGGTCTGGAGGCCGACGCACAAATATCCTCGGGGATTTTGTATTGTTTTTCATACGTATCATAAAATTAAAATAATTACAAAAGGAAGGTGTGTGACCATTTGAGATTGAACTAAAAGAAAGGTAATGTTATTATTTTTAATAAAAAGTATTATGATAGTTTTAATAAGCTAGCAGGTTGTGTACACACAAATAAGTTTGTCTGTTGGTTTTATATAATAATAATAAGAAGGTTTGGATCTCAACTGGATATTCCGAATTAAATATTTTTTATAAAGCGGTGATGAACAGATCGTAATCGCTTTGAACTATTTTCGAGGCTCATAGGTAGTTGAGAGATTCACTACATTCTTTTATACATTATGAGCTAATATTATCAATGTTTAAAGAAAACTAATATTTTCGGATTACATAATCCCGACATTTCGATTACTTAGCAGCAACCGTAATCACTGTAGACATCTAGTCTGCATAATAATTATAAATTACTCGTAGCAATCCAAAAATATTAGTTTCATTTACATGAATACTTACGAAAGACCTCATTATTATTAATGTTTTAGCGGAGGAAATTATGAAAATTTGTATTTTTTTTTCAAACATATTTTGCTTACACTACCCCAAATCCCTGTGCACGCTACTGATACATAATTATACAATATTTCACAACATAATATCTTGGGCATACTAAAGGAGAAATCATGCATAAGTTTTATGAATTATTTAGATGACATTCAAAACAGAAGAAATAGACTATTTTCCCTATAAAGTAATACAAAATTGTTACTTATCTTTTTGTATCAAGAAGGATTTCTCATTCACTTGTCCTTTATATATAAAGTCATGTACAAAAATAAAATAATACCATTTATTATCATATAATTTTAAAGGAGAATAATAAGAGTTGAAGTATAATAATAGATACATGCCATGTTATAGTTTTCACCAACTGAAATCAACACAAAACTCAGTAAGATGTATATAATATTACTCTGAAAAACTGTACCCCGATATAAGTCTGGTCACGTGATCCGAGAACGCAAGAGATCCTAATCAGTTGGCGACGAGGAACGTGCTCTGAAAACGCTGTCTCAGTCGCCGTCCTTATAAGACTAATTACAACGCACGTATGGAAATTATCTAAATACAAAGTCACAGCTTTTGAATTTAAATTATATTTATTTGCCTGTTAATTTGTGGGTTTAAATATTACAAATATAAAATAGATTTTTCCTATACTCATATTTTTGAAATAAGATGACTTAGATTTCATATTTATATATATTATATATAATATAAATCCCTAGGCTATTCCTATTTTCTGATTTCCTATTTCCTAGTAGAACGATGTCGATAATGTTTAAAACCAAAAAAAAAGTAAGATGAAACCCATTACAAAAGGAAGGGAGTATTATAAAAATGAAATGGAAGGATAATGGGGATGGATGTTTAAGGATAAAAACGGTGTTTCTCGATTTCCGGGAAAACTAAAAATCCTATGGAAGGAAGTCATGTCGCAAATATGTAGATAATAAAAAGATCTAAAATCAACACTTTTACACTTTTTTCACATAACCTCAAAATTTATGTGAAAAATCCAAAAAAAAACAACTTTTTGGATTTTTATTTTTTCTTTTACATTTTTTTTCACGAAATTCTCTGAAAAGTTAACTTTTTATGTTCCAAATACACTGTAATTTATTTGTTAAAAAATATTTATCTTTTTCAGCTTATTTTGATAAATATCGAATAAACAGCCTAATTTTCAAAAGAAAATTCACCTGTCAAAATATCAAGACTAAAGACAAAGCTCAGACTTTCTTTATATATAAAGTATAATATATATATGAAAAAACTCAACAACTAAGCTTTGTTTATCACCATAATATATCAGTACATATATTGTGAACGAAAAGTTTTTCTTGAGGGAAATCGTTATTATAGCTAACTTAAATGGTTTCTAGTTTTTATGTCATAAACATTAACAGTAAAACGATCCCAGAGCAGCGATAATTTCAATGAAAGTGTTGAAAAGGCTCTCGAAGGTGCATTCAAAATGTCGTTTGTATGTTGAACGCCACTTGCTTCGAGCGCTTTTCACGTTTATGGCACCAATGCAATTTCACACGTGCCGTTCTCTGTGCTGTTCAGTTTAAAATACTCGAGCCTTAATTAAATTAATTATACATTATACCAGCCTAAAAACCTGAGAAGATTTAATTTTAAACTCATTTATTTTATTTAGAAGAAACCAATTTCTTAATGATAGAGGGTATAAAAAGAAAAGACGAATATGGTAAACATTTCATTTAGTAATATGGAAATAACTCTAATTTTTTAGCTAAAAATTATAAAAAAATTACTTCTAAAGATTTTCTGATATTTTCTTTGGATCCTTTAATACAAATACAAATATATATGTAATTTAATGAATAATGAAGAAAAATAAATTACATATAAGATGTAAAATAAAGGATCTGAATTAGGTGTTGGCATTATTATAATTTAAATTAATAAAAAATTAATATGAAAAGAGTATTACGAGAAGAACAAATATATAATGTATTAAAAAAACCTGGTTGGTCTAGAAAATTTTTAACAAAGTTAATGAAGGACATATAAATTGGTATAATATTGTATTAAAGCGCCTTAATTTTACTTACGAGTGAATTTATGAAGCCAACTGGATAACATTTTTTTCACTGATTTTAAAATTATGTATTTTTTTAATCATATTATTTAAGTATAAACTAATAGCTATTATTGTAGTATACATATGTCAAATAAGTTTTGTATTTTAATATCAACATCGATTAAAATAACAAATTAGTTGCCATTAAATTTTAATTTATTATCATTGTAAAATTTAAGTACATACAATATCAATTTTAACAACACTACATTAAATTATACAACAATTGATTTAACATACGAGTATGTATATACATTAATTCAGTATTCTGATACTTGATATTTTATAGTTTCTGTCACGCAGTACTTGTTTTTACGTGTACGTGTATGTATAGCTCATTGGATCATAATTCTTCGTTTATATGTTTTTCGAGTTAATCCGATATGATTATTTTTTCTATATAATAGGTGATAGGTTTGTATTAAGAATAGTATAGAGCTGGTAGTCATTTTGAGTTGAATAATGCCAGTATAATGTGTACTTCACTTTAAGTTTATCAACGAAATATTAGTTAATTTTAACTAAAATCGACATATATGCCTAATCCTTCAGGAAGAGTATTTTTTACTATAAATAAGTAATGACTTATAAAAAGTGTTCATTTCAGATTTTACTTCCAAATTTTTTAGTATAGTAAATTTTACCCGACGTTTTGACAACATCACAGTGACCGGAATCACGGGCGGATGAGATGAAAGTGATTTTTTTTAAAGCATGTTATATAAAAATGCACTCGCAAAAATCTTAGATAACGTTATTGTCTTAAAATGTTGACAATAAGTCAGAAATTCTACGCCACTGTGATATATCCACATAATTTACTTATTCTGAATGAAATATGATATACTTTTTCATTCGTAGTGTATGGTTCATTGAGAAAAGAATGTACAAACTGTTTCAAGACTTGCATGAATATTTTGTCTACTTTGATACTATATCGACTTGTGTCAAGGTATTTTAGACACAAATTAGTAAAGTATGATAAATAAAACAATAAGTAAATATTGCTCCTCTGACTCTTAAGGGGTTTTATTAAATAATGTCAGACTTGTCCAACACAGAACACGGTTCAGGTAGCA
>JAAAKD020000458.1:7409984-7420589 GCA_010014825.2 Danaus melanippus
TATTTCTCATTTGAATTCAGTGTTAGTTAAAAGATTTCATCGATTTTATTGAATAAACGCTAAAAAAAATGTAAGACTTATATTAATTAATTATATTTTTTAAACGCAAGTTGTTTTTCGTTCTAAATAATAATTGTTCTTCATTAATTTCGTAGCTTATCATTTACAGCAGTTTAAAAACTTATTAAATAAAAAAAACAACTTTCTTTACATCAAACCCAGACGTAACCATCAAGTCATTTCTGCAGCGACAAATTGGCGACGTTATTTACGCTGTGTAAGTTCATAGAATTTTGCGGTTACATTTGCGATCTGATTGCAATCAACAGGCAACACCCTTTTTTCCTGCGAGAAATGCGACATAATAACTCTAGCAATAAGAACATTTCTATTGAATCGTCGTTTCTAAAAAGAGGATCTTTTAAAAATCTCATTCTTGTAACACATTTAAGTAAAACAGTTAAAATTACTCAAGCACTAAAAAAAGACAAGCTAAAGTCAACTGAAATAAGAAGTGTACATTACAGACATCGAGCTCGTCTCCACGCTTTAACTAAACTGCAAGTTAACAGGGATAATAAAATCTGGAATGGCATAATAAATTTTATGCTTCTTCACAGGATTGTTAAACTTAATCATTACAAAAAAAGTGTTGCTATTGACAAAGTAGAATTAGAAATATATGTTTAAAGATATATAAAAATCCTATTAGTTGCTGGTGTTGTCAAGGACTACATACCACTTAAAGTTAACAAAGGCTGAAGAATAACTAAATTTTGTAGTGACCTCTTCCATTTTAGAGTTATTTAGTTACATAAGACTCACATAAAATAATATATATTTTGAATCAAATTTAACTTAATGATGGTAATGATCAGTTTAACAATTTCCCTTAAACAAAATTGTGACATAAACATCCCATTGCCATCGTTTCTGCCGTAAATGAATGTAATGGCTTTGTATAATGAATAAATAAAAAGGAACCGTTTGTCCTAAATTAGTGGTAATGTAGTTTTTGTTACCCGAGCCCCTAATTACAGGCACCGGTACTATGAAATATTTTTCCGGTGAAGTATGAAATAATACCTCAGTGATTATTGATAATAATACAAAACAGTGTATCTGATATTAAATAAAAACGTTGGAAGGTATCTTGTATGGTTTTTTTTATTTTTGCGTCGGCTTTTGTATGAAAATTTAACGTAAGCTGGCTTACATGATACTTTTTCAAATGTTTGTATGCCAGGTTTTAAGCATAGCATAGATATATATCAATTTTATTTCATATAGATATATATCTATTATATTAGGCACTTCTTATTCATTAAAATTTGTGACGATCTCATACATATGAATTCTGAAACAGTTCATGTGAGAATGTTATGCAAAATTTCATTAGTGACCAAGAATTTACTTGTCTTATTGAGTTTTTTGTTCAATTTAATAAAATAATAAACAAGTCTTACATATAAATTTATAACAGGCAAGAAAACATTAAAATAATTTCGATAGACCAGTAGTTTTAAATGTAGCTCTTTAGAAAAGTATTCTGTAAAATAGTTTTTCACCGTAATAAATGTATGGACTAAAAGTATGAATCAGTCTTTCTCATAGAATTCAAAATATGATGGAGTATAATTTTGTATCAACAAAAACTATAAAAAGAATGTTGTTAATTGAATGTCGTTGTTTCCAATGCTAAAAACCAATGTTGTTTCTGTTTCCTTAAAATAAGACATATCTCCCATTTCAGATAGTGAACATTATTATTGAATGCCCAACACTTAAAAAAATGGTTGTGAATCTAATGCAAACTCAATCATTTTATGTAATTTGAGATTTATTTCTTAACTATCATCTTGGTATTGAAATACGTAGATTAATTGAAGCTATCCTATTATTAATATTTTATTTTATATAAATATAAGGGCGTTATATCAAGATGTACAAAACTACAAACACCAATTAATTTAATTAAAAGGCTGAGACAATTAAATGTAAGAAATCACACCATGGTCACCAAAAAACAAAAGGAACTTTTGTGAAGACACATTCAGTTTTTTAAGTAATCTTCTGAAATGGAAACGCTGCACAAGAAACATTTTCAAAATCAGTATTCATTTTAAAACATTTATAATTTTCCAAAAATTTTTTACAAAGGAATATATACATATTTTTCATAAAAGTTATGAATTGTAATGGAATCTTTATTCATACTTTTTTCACAATTGAATTGATTTCAATTCTATCGAGTCAAAGTAACAAATAATTTTATATCACAATCTAAAAAATAATTCTTTCCATCCTAGCTAAAATTTTGTTTTACATTACACTTAAGGCAGACTTATTATTATTAAAATTTTAATTATATAATATATAAAACATTAAGCATTCCTTATTATTTTACAGAATATAATAAGTATTTTGAGTCATCACATGAGATCTAAGAAGTTAATATAATTATGCATCAAGAAAATGATAGAGAACCTGCATTACTAACACAAAAACATACTCTGGTGCTGATTGTGGAAGTAATCATAGACTTTACGGGTTTCAAGCATCAAACTAAAGATGTGTCAGCGTAATCTCCATCATACACAGAAAAGTTCCGACTAAGATGAGCTGAGAATATTTAACGGTTGCTTTAAATCGAAGGCAGCTCAAATTAACGAAGTCATTTCTCAACAGTTATTTCCCATGACGATATTGATACTAAGTGGAACAAATTTAAAGGTCTTATATTATTGTCACGGAAGGAAAACTAGGTTGCTAGGATAGATGCTTCAAAAAACCATGAATTACAGATTGCTTAAAAAAACATAGTTATAGATGCGCTGGAAATGTGGTATTGGAGAAGGATTCTTCGCATACTGTGGACTTCCAGAAGAAGCACCAAATTAATCTTCGGTATCAACACCGTGAATCCATTGAATACTAAGAATTTTCGTATCATTTACCTAATTACAGAATCGAAACGGTTCGTATCTATTGTGATGATGCAAAATTGTTCTGAGCATATTAATCGGGAAAAATTACAAATCCCACGGAATTCACAAATTAGTAATTTACGATATTTTCGGAATAAACCAAAAATTACATTGCCTTCACCTTAATTACCTGGAGTAACAAAAAGGCGAGAAACTTAACAGTATCTTATTATTTAACAGATAATTAGTTGTGGTATGCTAGAAAATAGATTAACATTTAATGTTTCAATTACAAGAAAAATAAGATAAATAGAAGAAATATTGATGGCTTGACTTGGAAAAAACGATTATTACTGTAAAGACTACAAAGATACAAATAAAATATGAAAGGTGTACTCGTATCCTGTTACCTCCGTACAATCCAATGGTTTTAAGTTTACTTTTCTGTCTGGACACACGGCCTGCACTATTTTGAGAAACATTGCTTGTTTATGACAAATATCAACTTTTGCACATTATACCTTTTCTCCGAGATTATTATATATTCATCTAGTTATTGTTATAAGTTAGTAGTAATAACATTCTAACTTAGTTTTGTAAGCTCATAACAACTATGGTCAGTCGTTAGGATTTGATAGTAATACTTACATCCCTTAAAGTTTGATCATGTTAAAAAACCCGAAATCATTAACACGATCTTATATGTAAATGATTTTATAATTTTTTTTTTGTTTGTAAATTATTTTGCTTTATCTTTAAAATGTAAAGAATAAGTAAAGAAAGTAGTAAAGTGAAAAATAATTCTGTTTTTTTTTTTCTCTTTAGTATTTAGTTGTTATAATTATAATCCATCCTTGTTACTTTCTTAGTTACACTTCTTTTTTGATGCTTTCTAAAAACAGAACTGCCAATTAGCTTATTTTTCTTATTATTGTTTCTGTAAAATTATAATCCTTATAAAATTCAATTATTAGTTCCATTGGATTTTCCTAAACTTAGGCATTAAGGGGCATACATAAAATATTTCCAAAGAAATTAATTTATTCATAAAATTATTTTTAGAATAAAATAATAAATAAGCTACCCATAATGATATAAGACTGAAGATGAAAGCTATGCACCTCGTAATATCTTTAATAGCTTTGAAGAGCAAATATGCTTTCACGAGTAACAGCAAAATTATTAGGTTTGCACAGTTCAGACAAGAGAAATAGTTAGCAGAGCTAAATCAAATAGATGAACCGCTATAATACAATTGTTGGAACAGATTAAACTTATGTGCATGTACATGTCGGTTTAAAATGTGTACTTAACAAGTTTTTCTAACAAACTTCACTGACAACCTAGACAATAGTATTAAATAGCATAAAATGTTTAATAATACAAATACAAACAATTAAATACAATACACAAACATAGAAAATGAATCCATCCTCTCGGTCGTAGGTCATAAAAAAATCAAAACACTTGAATTTTTCAATAATATCTTTTTCATTTTGTTTATTATATTCATAGTTATATATTTTTCCATTTAAGACAAAAAAATATAATAATGTCTTTAAAAAAACCTAACTTTAATTAAACTTAACCAATTTACTAGAAAGACAAATAAAGATTGTTTTCAGTCTTTAGTTCTTAAATTGTTTTTAATATGATTACCAAGTGCTTAAAAAATCTTGTTTTTGTGTGTAATATTCAAAAAAATCAAGTTGCACCGAAAAAAAATCAAGCTGTAGACAATATTTGGAGTCAAATGAGGGAATTTATGGTTTGACATTATCATTGGCAAATAAGTTGAAATTTTGGCTTTCAAACTTAATTGAAAATTAATACCGATATTGAGCACAAAAATTTCAAAACCATTAACTTTAAGAGTCAGGTAGTAACTACAAAAAATGTTTTTACCGTAGGATCACCAAAAACATGCAAGCAATATTATTCATCATGTTGCAAATTCTAATAATACAAGAATGAAAAGTCGCCCATCTTAATATTAAATATTTTAACATCAGAGATACGACACTTCTTAGCATTCAATGGATTCACCGTGCGGGTGCCGGATCCTTTGCGAAAGGAGCTTTAACAGTGCCTGGAACTTTCGACCAAGGTGAAAGTGTAAGGAGCCCCTATCTACCACGCGTTAAACACTTACCTCTACTACTCCTTTTTTTTTGATGTCGCAGGGAAACTCTTTTTACGAGCCGTCTAACCGGCCTTGGTAGGACCGGAAGGGATGTGTGAGACTCGGCCAGGGCAGGCCTCTACTCACTAACACCACTGCGAAAGCCATCGGCCGCTATGTCGGTGTACCCCGGATCTGTCAGCAACAGGGCACATCAGCGACTGGCCGGCCCCGGCAAAGACTGGGCTTACTCCGTCGGAAAAAGGGGGCGATCCCGGCAATTAGGATCGCCTTGACGACGCCGAGCCTTCACAGGAGCCGGGTTACCAGCCCGACCCCGGCCCGGAGGGCAGGGGTGCTTTCCCTGCCGGGTCGGGAGGTCGGGCTTTGGAGGAGGCGTTGATATTGCCCCCGTCGCACCCCCGTCCGCTGTCTGCGGAGGGAGGGTGCATCAGCCGCATCCTCCCTTTCCCGCTCAGATGTCTCCTTCGTGGACATAACCGTCTCACAGAAGGAGGATACCGCCAGCCAGGACCTGTCACTCTAGCATTATCTCCGCGACAAGACCACTCCGCCGAGAACCGCCACAAGGCCACTCATGGCAGCCTACTCCCGGCTCTCTCCTGGCCGTCCGACACAAGTAGTCACCGAAGCACCCGTGCCCGGTGAAAACCTGCATCAGACGGTAAGTGAGGAGTTTTCGTTTCCGCCTCATCCAACGCTCTAGGACCAGACGAAGCGCTGCCGTTGTACGTTTACCGTACGGCTGCTTTGCCAGGTCCTCCCCCCACTCCTGCATAAGGCGCTCCTTCCCCTGCCGGCGAACCGCTTGGATCTCCTCCGACGAAGGGTTCTCGCCGAAAGCCCTCCTACCCGAGACGTAGGAGAACACTTCGGCGCGAACCGACGCCACGAGATCCCAAGGCGGATCGCCAGCAAGGGCATTCGCTGCGGCCCAGGAGACCGTACGGTAACCCCTAATCACCCACACTTTGGTCCCGCGGCTCATTGGGCGATCAGCTCAAATGGGAGCACCGTACGTGGCTATACTCCGACAGACCCCAGAGTATAGCCGCCTGCAAGCTGCTCTGGGTCCTCCGAGGTTCTGGAGGTATTTTCCCAGCGCACCTGCCGTCCTCATGACCTTCGGCCCCAACTCCCTGAAATGGGGCACGAAGGTCCACCCTTCTTCAAGGGTGAGCCCCAAATATTTCATCGTGGGACTCACCCTGACCCTCCCTCCTCTCATGAGGAGGGTGGCACCCGGCTTGGGTCCTCTTTTTCCCAGTCCCGCGGAAGAGGAGGGCTTCGGTTTTGTCTACTTTGACCTAAAGTCCCAACCTCTCTATGCGCCTTATCACGAGGTCAGTTCCGACCTCGGCCAGCCGCGCCGCCTTCTTGATAAGACGAGGGTGTCATCTGCATAGCAAATGACACCCATCCCGGGGAGGAGACGACTCTGCAGGACCCAGTCGTAACCGACGTTCCACAGGACCGGTCTTGCCGAATTAAAGACTTAAATTTATCCGTACCTTGGGGCCTTCATACTTGATCCTAACCCTACTCTGTTGACTCTAGCTCTGGGGCATCTTTGAAATTTGATGTAATGACGTCATCACTGAATTTGCCCAGGATATGTCTCATGGAAACTCTTAGGTGTTTATAGAGCTCCGAAGACCTTTTAAAACTCATCTTAAAACTATTGCGATAACTGAATAAATCCGAGGAATCCACAACTAAACATCTTTATGACGCCTGCATCTAATTTTGACAAAATGTTTTTATTAAAATCATAGACGAGGAAAGGCCAATTTAAACGTGAAGTTAGGTAATTATCGTAGATCCAAGCTGTTTTGACGTTACTAATCTGTTGGCTATCTACCTTGTTGAGATCGTTTAAAAAGCTATCTACTATTCCTCCTAAAGATGAAGTACAAGTATCTCGCTAAAACATCAAGAAATTATGTAGTGAACAGTCTACCCACAAGTTAGCAAAAAAAAGCAGTCTTAACTTCTTCATAAATGGTAACTAAAGACCAGCTACAGTCAGTCTCAAAACGGAATTCCAAAGGAATATTAATTTTATTTCTTAGTAGACAATTTCTTACCGTTGGAGCAATTATCTGTGGTTTTATTAGGTACTAAGTAATTCATTAATACAATTACTTACATTAAACGGTCACTTATTAATCAGTTATCTAATAAATTATCCTCGCATACAGAGAGAGGAATCCGACCCGACTTTTATTTAAATATATTTTGAAACTACCTCCTTGAAATGTTAAAGAAATAATGTTTTTTTTAACTGGCGTATATTAAGGAAGAGGGAAAGATATAGGTAAATAAAAGAACTTTTAATGAAACAAATATATTTCATTACGAAATTAATTACCCAACAAATCCATTTTCAACACGTTTACAAACCATTTTTCAATTACAATAGGAAAATGTGCCTTTAAGTGCCAAATTTTCATTTAACACAGTAAAAAGTATGGTTACAATAATTGAGATCATAGCAATGTTAGAGACACATTTATATTGTACAGTTACCAAACTGCACGTCATTTGAATAACCATATTTTTTAGTAATTTTTACGCCTAATGGTAACACTACAACACACACATTTATTGCACATTAAGAAATTTCGTGAAGTGTTTTTGTCTTTTTTTTTCTTAATTTTTTAGAGATCCAAGACATTTACTATAATTTTGCACATCAAGTGAAACAATATACACAATAGCGATTTTAAGTGGCTTAATACATATCCAAAATATCGAATTATATCCTAAGTTAGTTGGAAAATGGACAAGATTTGAAACCAATGGACTGTTCTGTTGATAAAAATTTGGCGTGACGCCAAATAAAAATCTAAAATTCATATTAAAAAATTTTGTCGTGTTAAAACTATAAAACAGGTTCATCTGTTTAACAGTCATAATCATCTGAAATATAGCAGTAAAAAAAATATATTAATATATATATATATATATATATATGTGTATTATACTAGAGTTGGCTTAAAATTAGGGAATTCACCCACCACACAAGAACATTCCTTAAAAAATAAAAATATAACTAGCAATTAAAAATTCAACAACATCTAACGAAATAAAATCGATATTAATTGGATTTAAAATAACATAAATACACTAATAAATAATTTAATAAATAAAATAAAAGTATGGATACTACTTAATAAGCTAACATGGTTAACCTTAGCGCTATAATAAATATTGCCTTGTTGATTTCAAATAGCATCTCAAATGAAAAGCTTCTGAATCGTTGTTGTGGATATTTCATCCTATAGTATCCTGAACGTCAATAGGCAGTGGGTATATTCCCATGTTCATAAAAATATTAGATTACATGTTCCTTCAACAAAAACCTTATATCCCTAACAGAGCACAGACATTACGTAACGCCAAACTGACAACCTCGGTACGATTAAACCAGCTTTGATCGCACGATTATGTTCGTAAGTTTGTTATTATTTCCATCCGACGTTTATTTATAATAAGGCCATAAAACAAGTTAACACATTCATATAATGTACGACGGTTGAGTCGAAATCAAATATATCATTAACTATCTAGCTGCTGTTCATTAAGATATAAACACATACCTACAAATCAAACTAATGAAACGAACCTCATTATACGCCAGACAAATAATTATAACGAACCAAAGTTTTAAAATTTCATTTCAATAACAATGAATACTTTGGTTTCATAATAGCAACACCCCCGTTAAAAAGAAACTGGAAAAGTAACCTAATTTTATTATGTACCTAAATCATATTATTGCTGATCGTGTTTGTATATTAAAATGTACTGTGATAATTTAAATTATCTACGGAAGCTTCAATAAATAAAATGTCTCTGAAGATCAGTTTCTATCACATATCATTACACATTGTAGCACCACGCGGTTAATACACCCATCTACGACAACTACTTACCTCTATTCATCGCTTGTATATGGGCATGTATAAAAATCAATACATCCGAAAAAATAATTTAAAGTTATATAAAACATTCTGTACATGATTAAAATTAAATAAACTCTCTTATTTTCATTTTTTTTTTTTATATTAAGCTATTGAAAAATGTGTTTGGCTCATAAAATGTTTAAAATCAATACCTATTTTTAATTATATTATATATTGACTGCGTTTTCATCTGGCCTACTTTACTTCTACCCGAAAATCAGTCTGCATTCGATCGTTGGCTGTGGAGAGACTGAAGCTGTCAGATGTTATACTGTAACTAATAATAATTAATATCACATTTATAGCAACCACCATAAGATTTTATCGTCCCTCATATAAACCTATAGGCATCACCTACTCTAAAATAGTTCCAAAAAACCTTACTCATACCCTTCCTTATTCCTAACCGGTGATTGCTTTTTGAAACTTACTGAACATTTATGACTTATTTAATGTTATAGCCTTTATAGTCTTCCCTATCGTTGTATTTCGATGTATGTAAAATAATATCACTGTTCATATACAACGGAAGGTTTAAAAATGTTGAAAAGTTACGAAGACCATATAAATAAGTTCATCACGATATCTGAGTATGAAATAAATCCTTGAATGTAACAAAGTATATGTTTACAATAATTGGACGGAGATAATCATGTAAAACGCTTCAAAATTATGCGCAGATAAAAAATTAAAATTCCTGAATGGCTCTGGCATCGAGTACAGGAATCTGATGCTTTGTGGCTCTCTCACACCTTCTTGGACAAAATAAAAATTAATAATGCCCACTGACACAGCTAAAATATTAAAAGGAATATACGTTGTAGCCTTAAAATGATATTTAGCTCGAACAAAACATATATAGTGGAAATATTTTCAGGTTTTCAAATAAAATAATCACTTAAAATCTAATTTATCACAATTGTCCTGGTTTCAGCACATATATACAAAACATTTGCTGTGCTCTCGATATAATTTAGAATTTGTTTTAAATTATAAAATTACAGTAATAAGTTAAGTGAACGATATTATAAAGACCACACCAATATTAAAGACTACTAGAAATTTAAACGATCGCCCAAATTTACCATCGGACTGTATTCTGTTGCAAAAAGTCGCTATATTCAAAATATATCATCAAAAACTATAGTATCGGAGTAAATCTGTTGTAGAAACGTAACATTGTTAGATAATTTTGAGCGATCCGGTTGCTTACGTTAAGACACTAGTTTACACCACAACATCAAGTACTACAGCTGATATAATTATAAAAACAGTCAACATCAATTTTTTAAATGATTAATATACTTTTAATATAAATTTGACATGAGGACAAATATCTACAAACACACATTTATAATTAACACTAATATCAATGACAATGAAGTATTTGAAAGGATTTTTTTTTTAGAAATCAGACTCGATCGCAGCAACGCCAATATAAGTATATTGCAAAAGTATTTAGGTAGTACAAAATAAAATTCAGTTTCAATATTGCTTCTCGTTTTATAGTAGAAGTTTTCTACTACCTAGTGTTACTTATAATAATATCCCTCTGGCAAATTATATT
>JAAAKD020000458.1:7583498-7600101 GCA_010014825.2 Danaus melanippus
GTAAGAGAATTTTTTCATTCAATCTTGTATTCATTATTCCACCTGCTAATCTATGGTTCCTAAGATCACTTAATATAGGCGAATATGAATTTTTGACTACTTTGGAGTGAAAAGAACTATTTTTTTTATAGTAGTATAGTTTGACGATAATAATGAGTCCCTGACTATGTATTTATTACATAAGTCAATTTATGACCACAGTAGTAACTCAGCAGTAATGTGAAGCAGGGTAAATAAATAATATTACATGAGCTCATTAATCCCTGCCTCATTATTTACATTTGCTTGCTATCATATAAGAAGTTTCAAAGTTAGTAATAAGATATAATTATTATATACCTGCACCATACAGCGACGGCAGAGGCCAGCTCGTACTAGGGATTTGGCGACCCATCTAGCGGCGTAAGCGGCTGAGCGATCCACTTTAGTGAAATCCTTCCCTGAGAATGCTCCTCCGCCGTGAGCGCCCCAACCACCGTACGTGTCGACTATGATCTTACGACCCGTGAGGCCGGCATCCGACTAGATTTAAATGAAACAATAAATTATAATTCAAGAAACAAACAATAATGTTATTTATCCTTAGTATACATCGTCACACTACATACGGTACGTTTTCAGTTTTTCATTCATAAATTCACGTGATAGTATCTATGTAGATTATAGTACGATGACGAAAATTTGAGATAAAAGTACAGAATGACAAGCTTTGCTTCATTAATATTTAAAGTAACCCATTACTCAACATAACATGCCTTATTAATTATAAAAATAAAATTTTCACACTATGGTCATTATAAATCAAAAGCACTAGAGACACCAACAACAAATAATGACCCTGCTATACTGTACATATTATTTATAAATTTATATAATATAATCGTTCATATTTAATTTCTTTCTATTAATAAATAATAATAGGATGTAAGGTTAAACTTATGAATTAAATTAACAAATAAATTACAACTATAGTAAAGAAAGACTTGGAAGACATAAGTTCGTCTGTTACTATTTTAGTGTTATATTGAAATTTTGTTTAATAAGACATCTTGAAATACATTTAAAAGTAACTTACAAGTAATTGTTTAATTTAAAATGAATTTAGACCTAATATTATAAGTCTGTGTCGTGTTAATTCCATATTATATTTATTCATAGAAACCATCTATAAGAAGATTTTTTTATTATTGTTATGTCTAAGCCGAACAACAGGTATTCCTAATTTTCAGTTAAAGTGAATTTCATGTGAAGGGATCTCAATAATTCTCAAACAATGGTGCTCTTAGCAATATGACACTATAGCTTTGTTTGGAGACATATGCAATAAAACTAAGATCAAATATCAGTACAATTACTATGTTTAACCAACTTCATCAATAACAGTATGTAGTATATATTGAACAGATTTAATGAGTATTTGTGTGTGTTTGTGTTGTGTGTATACATAATATTATTGTATTAATATATTATATACCTGAGGTCCACCAATTATGAAGAGTCCACAAGGGTTTATGTGTATGACCGTTCTTTCATCGAGGTACTGAGCTGGGATCACTTCATTGATAACTTTGTTCTTAATTTCTTCACGCAATGTCTCCAAGGTCACCTAAATATATATTAACATTGGCATGTATTCCAAATAAATCATGTGTATTTTATTGTGTATTAAAAATGAACCTAATTCATTATATTTAAACTGCAATTTAAATCGCTTAATTATTTAAAATGTATGAATCTTATAACAATTAAGATAAGTTTATATTATATGGAACTTTCATATAAAATATTTGTATAGAAACAAACCTTTTCAGAGTGTTGTAGTGACACAACCACAGTGTGGACCCTTTGTGGAACGGTGGCACCACCGGCAAACACATACTCGCAAGTAACCTGGGATGATAAGTTTAATATTAATGAATAAAATTTTAACTAAACAAAATATATCAAGCCATACTGTTATATTTTTTTCGTTTAGTATCAAGAAAAAAGTCTTGTCTGATATAAGGACGGGTTTACACTGAAATCATACTCATTTTAAAACAATACACTTCTTGTGTTACATTAATTTGTCTAAGAATTTCAATCATTCTTTTATCTAGAAACATTAATGAAATTGCTTCATAATATTATAATACTCTATGAAATATTTCTTCAAGAAAACTGTAACAACTAAAATGTATATGGTAATACATTTTCTGGTATAAACAAGCAACAACTGAATATAAATAGTAGTAAGAAGTTTGTATGAAAACATATTTATTCAATGACGAGAGCAGCTATTAAACTCAGAGTATCCATAATAAAACAAAAGATTCCTGATAGTGTACAGGAAATATGATGTAATAAATAGCAGACATTAAGTAAAAAATATATCACTTATTTTAATGTAAACAAGCATGAGTTGATATAGGTTGAAGGTTGGGCCGTAAGAATTTAAATAGTATTATAAAAAAATACCCTCTGATAACCTTTTGAACTATAAAAATAATATTTTAGGGAAACATCAATTTTATTGTTTTGCTAGCTTATGTTACATTCTAGAAGTTAATTTGAGTCACTTTAGTATCTGACCTGTGTCTTTGAGTCTGGTCTCGCCCACCAGAATTCTCCATTGCGACGTAATTCAGCGATCTTCTGATTCAATCTATGTGCTAGTACCACAGTGAGCGGCATGCATTCTTCTGTCTCATCGGTTGCATAGCCAAACATCAAACCCTGTACATATTTACTATTTATTACAAAAATATTCATATAAACACATTTCTTTTACTTAATTTTCATATTCATTATGGTCGTTATTGATAAAGAAACAATTTGATATATCATGTTTGACATTTAACACTTGTAAAGTGATTGTATTCTTTATAGTCCTGTTCAAATTTAATGGTTTTTATATTTCAACATGCAACATGACACCCCATTGTGTGAGTATTTAATTTCAATAATCTTTGATGTAGTGAATTCTCATATAGATCATGTTTAAAGTAAAATGGCAATATTGCAATAGTTGCGATGTAATCTAGAGTTATACCTGGTCGCCGGCACCGACTTCCTCATCATTTCTGTTTTCATGCACCCCAGCCGCAATATTTGGTGATTGCTGATCCAATGCAAGCATGACACTGCATGTCTTGTAATCAAATCCTGTCCCAACATGCATTATGATTATTATAAATTAACTAGACTCTGCGGAATGGCCTAACATGCCCTAACTGTCCCACGGTATTTCCCATTGCAACATGCAATTTTGCCTATAATTGTAGTCCCGTGCAAGACTCGATTTAATATAATACCTGATCTCCGGCCCCAATATCAATTTCCTCTCGGTCCTGATAGACCCCCTCACGAATATTTGGACTTTGCTCTTCAATAGCCACTAACAAATTTAGTGTACGCCAATCAAAACCTAGTGTGTACGAAATAATTATATATTTGAATAGAACATAATATATCAACAGTATTATGAACCTTGCAACTGTTGGACAAGAACCAAAACTAAAATAGGTGGTATTATATATTTTACCTTCTTACTGAACTTACCTTTAGAAGAATCGTCATATCCAATGTGTTTTACAGTTTCTCTGACAACATTTTGATAGTCAACGTTTGCTTTTGATGTTATTTCACCGCAGAGCAAGATCATCCCCGTCTTAGTGACAGTTTCTAAGAATAAAAATATAAACATAACCTCTATAAATTGAAAAACATAATATATATTTAGGTATTTATTTAGCTGCATTAATAGACTACTCACCGCAGGCTACTTTTGCGTCGGGATCTTGTTTCAAATGCGCGTCAAGGATAGCATCACTTATTTGATCACACATTTTGTCTGGAATATGGATTTGTAATTAGTATGTCGCCTGACTAGTAATTCAAGAAACCACATGTTTGTGTGTAATTATTTAAAAGCACGTGTTTAAAAAACTGGAAATTGTCCACCGTCTCGTTGAAATTATGATGTAACCTGACAAGGTCTTTTCATCGCAATATATCACATGTGAGTTTGGGTCCTTAACCAAACATTTTTATTTGAAATCACAACATATAAACTTCATATTTTTTTTTCATTATTGATGCAATATTTGAGCACATGTTCGAGGCGGCCATCTTTCATAAATACAAGACAAGTCCTGAACTCTTTACAAACTAACCTGGATGGCCCTCGCCAACAGATTCCGATGTAAATAAAAACACTGATCCATCTTCCATATCATAGCTGTGACCATTTGTTTTTGCATATCCATTCATTTTTGATGTTTCCGGCATTCTGAATTAGAGTTAGCTCACTAAAATAACACGACAATACACCCTCGAATTAATACTGTGGAAAAGAGGCCCGGCGCAACTTAGCTCTCGTATTTATAAGGTCGGGATGGCGCTATTGAGTCTCGTATATCGACCAATGAAATTACGTATTGACGGATACGGCACAACGAAGAATAGAGTACTATTGGTGGGAATATTTTTGTTTTGGTTCTGTTATAAGCTAAAATATATGTGATTAGAAATATTATAGTCAAACCACCAAAAATTTAAACTTTTCATGTAAAATAAAAATATTTTTTCTTATATTAAACGAAATTTTTAAATATTATGCACACTAAAAAAAAACAAAGTTATAAAATGTCTTTCAAAACTGAGCATTAATTTTGTCCCAAAGTAAATTTAGTTATTAATATCATTAATTTAATTTCGGTCGTATATTACCTGATTGCAATTAAATATCAATAACAATTTACATCAACAAAGCAATTAACTGTATAGCCTTCCAATCACCTCGGCCACTCTTTAGGATCTGAAAGTGAACTAACTGATGTATTAATTTTAAAGATATATGTATGTGCGAAATTTGCATTTCATTATTGTAGTTTAATAGTGTAAGAGCTTCGTATAATTATATGTTTACACTCAATACTACAACAGCTCTTAGAAATCTAAAATTATTGTCACGAAAAGCTGTATTAAGATAACTTGTATACCTTTTAATAAATAATATTAGGAATATCTTGAACATTATTTCTAATAATTTTTGATCTTTATGTATATTTATCCTTCATTGTTCTCATTTAATTAAACGTAACAAAAAATAAAGAAACTAATTAGAAATTTTTATTTGTATTGTTATTTAATCGTAAATTAATAAATAGTTTTACATGGAGATTGCATAATGTGAATGAAATGCCTGTAATAAAAATATTTTTTATATAAACGGTTTTTAGCTCTTAGACTCAGATAGGGTCGAAAGTTCAGAGATTATTATGATACTTAGATAATATGTCATTTTATAATTCAAAAACAATAACAAGACGTTCAAAATATGTTTAATTCCTTTAATTTTTTGCTGTTTTAGAAAAGTTTTTCCTTTTTTTACATAATATTTATTTATTACAATTTTATTTATGACAGCAATAATTAAGTGTAATTCATATGAAAATAAATTTTGTGGCATTAAGTTTTGAATATTTTTATACCAAAATTTTATGTTATTTTATAAATCGAAACCATGGTAAGTATTAAAAATATCTCATTTTTGTGATTCGAGTCAATTTGAATCTTAATGTATATTTAAATTAATCACCATGGTAGTCGCCGAGATGACAAAACGGAAGAATATTTCATATTTGTGAATAAACGAGTGCCAGAGAGCAAATATGACTATGGCTTGTCTAAGTTGTAAATATCCTCCTGTGTCATACAAGTAAGGTAAGCAGATGCCAAAATAATTAAACTTTTATATTTTGTTCCATGTTTTATATGAATTCTTTTTTATTATGATTCCTTGTGATTTTCGCTTTAATTTGACATATCCGGGATGTTTGGTTGTGAGTTGTGATGCTACTTAATGAGTCTCCCGAAGGCATATTTATTAATGATACATTTTTATTATTGAGATCGTTTGAAAAGTCTATATTTTGTAAAATTTTTAAGTAATTTTGGGCAAATAAACATAGTATTTTTTTTATTATATTACTACGTGTTTTAGAACGTATACAATTTAGATAATAAATGAAAAAGTATAGAAGTGAGATTTATATTAAGTATTAATAGTGTTTTTCTAATCCAATATTTGGTTATTCTGCATATATTAATATTTGGAGAGGATTTAATCTCATTCATTTCCCTTGGGCCTAAAATGATGCAAAAAAAATAGTTTTTTTTTCCATATTCTTTACTTCATTAAGTATGAAAATATTATTTGTAATATAATATATATATTTTTAATTTTGTCACGCATACGTATTTAGTTTTTTAAATATTGCAATTTAAACTGAGCCTTAACTAAAACGAATTACCATGCAAATGTATACGTACGTGCGTTCCTTATCACCTGCTTATAATATATTTTATGCTTTTGTGTTATGTTTATAAAACTCTATAGAAAAAATTATACATCCATAGACATTTGAATATGAAACTTCTTTTTAATTTTTACTTTTTTTTTATTATGATATTCTATCATGAATAATTTATTATGGTGTGCTATCTTTTTTATTTTTAGATAACTATTAATTTATAACGCTTCAAATATTTTATTCATTTTAAATTATGTGTGTGCAAGAATATAAAGAGGATCGTGTTCTATTCATATTTAAGGCGATGACACATCTGGAACAACACCTATTTTCGGAGAACGTAGAGAACAACTGGGCCTTAACCATTGCTTTTATTTAATCTAACGTAAACAGGAAGCGTTTAATTAAAGATAACTTTAAAATAAACTTTTTGGTCAACATTTATTACCAAAATTCCTTACTCCATACTTCTTTCCATTGACCACCCAATTAACATCAATCCTATTTCCCATTTCTTCCTGCATCTTTTTAGTCTCGAGAATGACAACAGATTAAGCCAGACATTTTGTCATTTTAGTAACTTATTGCAACGTCATAATAAAAACATAATATTGAAGAGATACTTGTACTTATCAGTTATAATTTTTTTACCTTCTGTCGCATGTTGCAACAAAGACTGTCTTGGAGTAGGGGTAAAGTGAAGCAGAGGTCGGCTTGGCTTAGTTTAACTGCTATTTCTTTTTAAACAACCATATTCATTTTCCAATGTACGGCAAATATTTACAGTAAAATAACTATGACCAGTAAAAAAATTTGTTGCATAATGATTTCATAAACTCAAACCACACTTGTTTCCTGCATAGAAATACAATGATTTTGAACTACTCAATAAGCATTTGTAGAAAATTGTGAGGCATATCAAAGTTTTGTATGAAGCTGAGAATATAGTAGGAAGAGATTTCAGTGATGGTAAAAGTTGAGACTAAGACTTGAGTTAAATATTCTTTAGTAGCCCCTTATATACAGAATATAAAAATTTGTAGTAAATATAAAAAAAAAATATCAACACTATTTATTCATGTTTTTAATTGTGCAAAAAATTATACATTACGATATTGTCAGTGCTTTTCCGATTAAATGATGTTATAAAATATATTTCTTTTTAGTTTTGGAAATTATTTAGAACTCTAACATTAGGTATACATAAAAATAAGAATACGATTTCTTAAGAAATTTATTTGTGTTTTATACTGAATACACGTATAATAAGATAAAAAAAACTTAGCTGCGTAAATTTTTAGATAGAATCATGATTTTTTTTTAATCAAACCGAACAATGACTTTTGACTCGATATCGTCATTGGAGAATCGATTAAGATTTATGTTACGTAAAATGATTAACTACGGAGTTGAATGACGTCATGGACAGATTGTTTTAAAACACACTTTTCATCGTCAACGTTATCCAGTGATTGTTCAATTGCCCGGTAAAATATTTAATTCTAATTATTATATATAATAAAAATATAATAAAGTTACAATGGGAGACTGAAAGCTGTATATTTTAAACAATTAAAACCAATGAACTTTATCCGTTTGAAAATTATATGTATTTGTTTATATATCAGCATAAATAAAATAAACAGTGATATTTTTAAATAATAATAAAAATATAACTCGCAACATACCTACATTCAAAAATATAATCTGTAAAGCAATTATTATAGAATTCAATTAAGATTATGGAATCCCTAAAAACTGTCAAATTACAGTTTAGACGTTAAAAAAGCTTTCGCTGCTTTAGTTTCGTATTTTTTTTTATTTAGTCTACTTAATTTCCTTGTATTCATACTGGAAACTTCTTAATAAGTGTTGTGAAAATTATATGAATAATAAAGATAACACAAAATCCTATGTCATCGTGTGTTAGAAGGTTAGGCCCCAGTGGCCTATATTACGATGAATTTAAATTATACGATAACGTTACATTTTTTTTATATAAATGTTCAATAAATGTTATAGATTATAATTAATGTTATAATAAAATAAACCTTCATAAATACGCCATAAAGTTATAAGAGACATTGCATTATTTATTTATTTTACACAGCTACATATATCCTTAATACTCAAAAGTTATAAAAGTGTGACAGAGTAATATCAAAAAGAAAGTTTATTTTTTGAAATTAATAAGGATTTTTTTTTTATCAAAAATAAGGAATTTTATAAAGAACTTATTATTATTAACTAGTTTACATTTGTGGGAACAGATTATAACGAATATTGTCTCTAATGAGCAGGAGATGTTTAAATATCTGTGACGTTTAGTCAGATTATATTCATTTAAATTATTACTGGTGGAAGTCTTATCATTTTTTTTTGTTATAGCTAATTCATATCTGCATTACGCCATACTTCGCCTGATTGCGAACATCATGTATTTCAAACTTGTCTATCATGTTATCATCAGAGGTTAAGGTTATATTTTATAGGTATATAATTTGTTAAAATTACACGATACGTGTATAAAGTAACTTAATATGTCTGTGTAATTAATATGTTCTAAGTATACAGATCACACAATGAAGAATTTGGTTGGTAGTTAGAAAAGGGATTACGAAGCATCATTTGTAGCTACCTACTAGAATACTAGTCTTCATAGTTATTCCATAGAAGTGGAGAAACGAAGTTGAAGATATTATTCATAAGATTTTTCGTGTAACTAAATAAATCGTAATCGTAAGGTAGGACGCCCCCCTGCCAGGTGGACTGACAACCTGAAAAAGGTCGCTGGAGGGGACTGGATGCGGAAGGCGGAGGACCGGGTATTGTGGCGCGAATTGGGAGAGGCCTATGTCCAGCAGTGGACCAAGATTGGCTAAATGATGAAATAAATCGATGGGTTGTATGTATAAGGGCCAATGTAGCAATTTAGCCATTTTCGTTTTTTTGAATACACTTCATAATATTATATTCTACAACATCCAGTTAAAAAAATGCGTATTTGTTGGTGAAAAGACTTAGTTTTTGTTGCAGTAAAATTTTATAAGTAATACATTTTTTAAAGTATAAGGGCTTATATACATTATTTAAAAAACTAGTAGGTTTACAAAAAAGTTTATCAAGCTTAAATGACGTACATGTATGTCATAGTTGCTATGCAAAATTTCAAAAGCACCAGTTGTAGCATATAAAAGATATATAGTCCAGTCATTTAAGCTTAAATTAGGTAATAATCTCGGAATTCGAGATACCCAGCTGTAAGTCTGTAAATACTTGTATATTGACACCCTAAAAGTTGTCACAAAACCTACATACGGGTGTAAGTAACTATTAAATTTTAAGGTTAAAGGTCGCAAAAATCGTTTTTTTTCGCTTTTTTTGAAAATATCTCATTTCCTATGGGTTTTTTTGCTATTTGTTTTTATTATCAATATTGTAGAATACAAAATTGTCTAAAAATTTTGTTTGTCAAATTTTTTTTATATGGTGAACCGTTTTCAAGATGGAGGGCGGACAGCGCGCGGTCACAGCATCACTTCAGGTCAACCGTTGCTTCCGGTCGAAAACGCGCCATATAATTTGAGTTAATGAACTATCGATAAATCAAAGATTATAAATATATTATATTTTATCATTTTTTCCTAACTTATCATTTTTTTAAAAAGGGAAAAAAACATTTTTAATAGTTTTTAACAAACTGACAAAGTTGGATGAACTGACAAAGTTGTAGCATTTGAGGAAGAAAATTGTTTGCCCAGACATTATTAGAGAGTGGAAATCAAACCTTATTGGGAGTCTATTATGCTTCGAAATCTGTGAAAAGTCTCGATCATCTTCGTTTTATGCATTACGTAAAGTCTACAAAACTTAATAAGCCTGTGCAGTTATCAAATATTCCACCAACAAGTGCAGCTGCTCATCAACATTTCGACCGTGTGTATTATCAAGTTCAAACTTGGTTAGGACATGATTCAGAATCCCAGGTTAGGGGCCTGGGCAATGCGAAACGATTTTCTAGAGCCTATCATAACAATTTTACCACCTGCTCCAGAAGATTTGCTAAATATAATTTTCTGCAACTGCAAGAGTGGTTGTGGTTCGCGATGAGGTCGCAGGTAAGAGGGCTTGCAATCCTCTTTAGCTTATGGCCAATGTAATGGGCACGCTTGTCTCAATGCCTTACTATATGAGAGCGACATTAACGAAGATGGATCCTTTGACCCTGAAATCATGGAAGAACTTGAGACAAATGTCGTTGAAGACGATAACGAAGACCAGTTTGGAATTTACCAGCAGCCTGAAGACGCCGATGAAGAGGAGAAAAACTATTAAAATTGTAAATTATAATTTTTGTACCCTTTATTAATTTTTTTTTATTTTAATAAAACAAAAAGTGTATTCGAAAATATTTTTTTATAAAAATATTATTTCAGTTTTTTTTTAATTTTTTAAGCATATAAGAAGTTATTAATATTAATTAGGTTATATTTCAAATATATTTCGTATATTTTCATTAACAATTCTGCAATTACACGGACAGGTAAGCGTTGTTAAATAAATTAATACTGAATAAAAAGTAGATAAGTTAGGAAAAAAAATATAAAATATAGTATAACAGTTAATAAAAATTGACAAATATTTATAATCTTTGATTTATCTATAGTTAATTAACTATATATGGCGCATTTTCGACTGGAGGCACTGGTTGACCTAATGTGATGCTGTGACCACGCGCTGTCCGCCCTCCATCTCGAAAACGGTTCACCATATAAAAAAATTGTTTCAAACAAAATTTGTAGTCAATTACGTACTCTACAATATTGATAATAAAAACAAATAGCAAAAAAAAACCATAGAAAATGAGATATTTCCAAAAAAAAGCGCCTAAAAACGATTTTTGCAACCTTTGACCTTAAAATTTATTAGTTGCTGACACCCTACCTATATGTATGTAGGTTTTGAGACAACTTTTAAGGTATCAATATACAAGTATTTACTGACTTACAGCTGGGTATCTCGAATTCCGAAGTGAACTTACTATAATGACTGGACTAATAGGTTTTGAAATCAAAACTTAAAACGCCCTACTGGAAAATTGACATTTCGCACATTGGCCCTTATAAATAGGAGCCATCGAAATATCGATGTCGTTTTGCACCTATTACTTGTTAATAATTATTTACAAGTCACTTTTAACGACCTGAAAGTTCAGATTTTTGGACATTAATACCGATTTCTTCCAAACAAAAAAATAAAGATAAAAATTAATCTAAATAAAAAATTATATTTGTAAAAACTTTAGTTGTTTTTGTATAATGTTTTCTTAGCAATAAATCTTAAAGTAAATTGAAATAGAGTATTTGCAAGATTCATCAACACTAACAGGAATCGAACATGCAATCCGTGGAATATCGCGTACAATCTGCTTTTGCAACTAAGCCATCGGGCCCTACTTTGTATCCACGAATTACGTCATATATATTTTAAAACAGTAAGATTTTTAACATGAAATAACTGATTACCATTAAGTATATTTTTTTATAACTATTACTATATTCTGTATGAGTATTAATTTGAATATTGTTATTCCTTATAAAAAATGACAGATATTTTATCTGTGAGGAAGGTCAGAGTATATCTCGTATTATCCAAAAAGCTATTTTTTTATGAGAGTCATTGATAATATTTGTTACGATTCTTTAATAACAGGGCCACATAGACTTTGATTAAATTAAACTGAATGATAATGATAGTTTAGAACAAATTTTATTTTAAATCATTTCTTTTTCATTATGTTTCTACAAGGAATTTGAAAGGTGTTTCTATAATCTGTTAATTTTTTAGTCTAAGTCCAAGTTAATTTATACATTATGGTATGTACAGCTTACGAAATACGTAGCTTTTTTTTAGCAATGACACGTTCATTTATAGCACAAACTGGATTTGTAACAGTTTCGAAACATAATATATAAGCGATAAAA
Organism: Danaus melanippus; assembly: GCA_010014825.2. Classification (NCBI taxonomy): domain Eukaryota; kingdom Metazoa; phylum Arthropoda; class Insecta; order Lepidoptera; family Nymphalidae; genus Danaus; species Danaus melanippus. The sequence goes on from JAAAKD020000458.1 coordinate 7,595,779, forward strand.
ACAATGAATTATGTGTTTTATATATTTTAATATATAAGAGCACTTCTAAATTTTGTTTTTTTTTTTTTTCAAATATTTTCGTAATATCAAATGTCATAACGTGATCTCACTGTTTCTTTTTACTCATTAAATTCTTTTATGAGTGTAAAGAGATCTAAGACTTTCGAGTGTGTTCATTGAAATAAAACTAGTATTTATTACTAGGCGATTTTAAGCCACGTTTCTCATGTCGTCTGCCCGTGATCACGGTTGTAATATAACCAAAAGATCATTAGTATGTAGTTAAAATAATAAAACTGTGTAGTAAATCCGAAAATACTAATTTTATTTTATGAGTGTTGTTTCAGTCAGTAAGTAGGTTCAATTGATCTCCGTAATAACAGAGATCTCACTCCTTCGTAGCATCGGTTTACCTTACTAATAATTTTTTACCGTTTGAATTTCCAGTTGATTAGTTGGTGAAAATAGGACCGTAAACATAAATTTTGGTATAAAAATTATAAGTTTCTGTAAATTTAACTTTCAATGTACAATACGAAATTATTAAATTTTATACTGTTTTACTAAATTTTATTAAAAAAACATGAACGCACACACGGATGCACGCTCTGGAAAATGCCATTTCATTACATTGAATATTATTTTTAAATTTAATTGAGTATAAATTTAAATAATTTTATATAATAAAAAATCATCGATACAGTCGAGATTAGAATCTACGACCTCCGAGATATATTGTGTTCTAGTAGCGTTCCGGTGTTTCTCAATGAACCGGAATTTTCAGGTTTGAAAATTGATAAAGGGGGCGTGTTGGAGTAGTATAATCTGTCGAAAGGTACGTCGTTTTTTAGTCAATTGTTTTATTGTCTTTCAAAGAATATTTTTCCCCATGCAAGCTTGTGTTTTCTACATGACACTAGCAAAATATACTGTGCACGTCTTTTCACGGATGAAGGCCATATTTTAAACAACCAAACAAGCTTGTGTTTTTCATTAGGTTATGGGGAAATAATATAAAACGCTTACATAATTATGACTCAACCAGTGTGAACAGAGTTACTGGGTAACGAAAATTATGAAACGTGGAAAATACAAGTTCAAGAGTTATTAACAAAGACGGAAAATTTATCAATACGTATAAAAGTTTCGTAAGAGGATAGCTCGAGTCGACAAAGTAATAATACGATCGAAATACAAGGAGCTAAGAGAAATGGGGCAAGAAAGAAGTCTTTAACTTCCACCTTATGGCTACCAAAACAAGTCGTGCAAATGCCCCTGACGGCTATGGAAAAGAGTTAGGTTTCTTTACAATTGTACTATTTATGAATGTGACATCAACTAGCCTGTGTGGCAACAACAAGCTTGGGTGGCAACAAATGACCTGTGTGGCACAGACTGACGTGATGAACGCGAACGTTGGATCGAAGCTATTTCGTCAGAAGTTCAAAGTCTAATTACAAATAATATTTTTGAAATTGTTTTGAATCCTGACAACAGTGATGTTGTAAAATATCGCTATGTTTTAATAAAGAAACAGAACATTAATGGTCCTGAAAAGAAAGAGACAACGCTGCGATATCTTGGAAATCACAGAAACAGAAATCGGTAGCTACATCGTTGACGGAAGCTCAATACGTGAGCCTGGCAGAATGTGAAAGACAGTATGTATTTGAATAGTTCATTAACTGAAGTAGGTGTAGATGACCTTGCTAAGGCGGTGATGCATGTTGACAACAGAGGTGCGATTTGTTTGGCTGAATATCCTAAATGTCATAACAAAAGCAAAAATATTTATACTAGGTTCTCGGTCCAGCTCTCAAATTCTCGCTTCGCTCGAAATCTAGAGTTTTCACCGATACTTGAGTAGAGCGAGCATTTGCGCTGATAGCACTGCAAAGTAGTGAAAAGTTCACGTTCATGCGTATAAGTAACTCTCTTATTAAATTTTTCATTGCTGAGAATCGGAAACAAAATCGTGACATGTTAGCGCCAAATATTTTTTTTACATGTACGTCTATGGGCAACATAGACAACTTCAAACGGGCACCTATTATTCCTCATGGACACGATTTTTTTGAATTTTTTTTGCCTAAAACCATGTGATGGGCTACCCGAATATAGCCTGAAAATTTTATCGCTGTAGGTCCTGCCGTTGAAGAGCCTATTGGTCACAAAGAAATTGTTGAGTGGGGTATATAACGTTCTGCTCGCTCCGCTCGCTCCACTCAATCAAAGTTCACTTTGTCCCTAGTGTTATGAAAGAAAAACATTTAAACTTAAGCAACTGTCAACGGATTTAATGGTAGCTGACATCTTTACTAAAGCTTTGCCAATATCTAAACATTCATTTTGTGTAAAAAGTTAAGGGCTCGTAGACAATGCAGATTAAAGGGGCGGTGTTGGAGTAGTATAATCTGCCGAGATATGCACAAATAGGAAAACCATTTTTTCTCTATTTTTTTAGAATTACAGCATCCAAGATCTAGATAAGCAAATGGGTCATGTTTTCGATTTTTCTTGCACTAAAATCAGGCACAAACCAGACTTGTGAAAGACTGGAGAGGTTGAGTAAGCAATGATTTCCAATTTAGCTTAACTCCATAGCTTAGCATACTTTTACCAGTGGTAAACCTTTCTCAAAGAAATTCGTAAAGATATAATTAAGGGAAAACAATGTTGTAAAAACTGTGGTCAAGTTACTGCAGCTCGAGCATGGGCTGCCTCGACTGGGAAAGTACCACACTTTCAGGGAAGTTCAGCTTGAAGTAGTCTTTACTGGCTGCGTTTCGTCCTATGAGTGAGAGAAACAGTTACCCTTTCCCTATTCTCACCCTTTCCTGACCTTTTACTTTACCTTTCATACCCGAATTTTCCTTCCCCTCTTCCCCAATCAAGCGTTGCAACACATCCGCAAAACTATGTTGCGGATGTCCATGGGCAACGGTACTTTCTCCATCAGGTAGGCCGACTGCTCGGTGGCCATGGTTAGCATAAAAAACAAAGTAGCTAAATATCTTCCGCGTCATCTTCTATAGCGTTTGACCTGGATCTTCAACGCACTTCAACGTTTCTAGACATTTAGCAGTATAAATGCTAGATAAAGAAATTTTGAATATAGAATGTCTTAAAGAAAGGCAAAGAAAGGCTTAAAATAGAAGAAGATGTAAGTTATAATAATTTTTTTTTAAAGTATTCAACATACAGCTGGCGATATAGAAGGTAAAATATAAATTTCAAAATTCCTACAAAAACGTACCAGAGAAAAATAAATACCTAATATATAATTAATAAATTATATAATCTGGGTTCAACAAGGAGGTACGGTATATGGAATAGAACTATTATTTTTTAATTTATACAAATTACAATAAGAACAAGTTTTATGAGACATATAAACTCGTTGGAGTTCCACAATACGTCATAACCGTCGATAAATTAACAATATTATCTTCTTACTCTAATCTTATAGTTTAATTTAAATAATATGAAATTTTAAATTACTCATTTACTAGAGATATTCAAATTAAGTTTACTCGAATTTACCATTTGTTGTATTAATGTGGGTATACGAAAAAATGTTTCCCAATATAATCTGCGAATATGTGACATTAAGGTACCGGTGTCCCATAGGAGGTAGGTAAATATGGTTGTATTTTTTTGCAGATTCAATATTTTTAAAAAGATATTCATTTTTTCTTCAACTAATCTTAATTCTGTCTTATTTGATACAAGTTCTTGGCTGTTTTACAAAGTTATTGCTAATTGATCGATAAGTTTGGTACCAATTTTTGTTTTATGTTCTAATTCCTTCGGTTTTGCGATATCATCATAACGAAAGTTTTAATGTATGCATTATTATTATGCCTGTATTATTTTTTTATTGTATTTCATATGTTATTAAAGTATTGCTTCATGATTAATCACAACGTGTCTTTAACGTAGGTATAATTTTTGTTTGTTATTAAAACTAAATCGACATCGTGGGACCATATGATATGAATATTTAAATGACATTTTATTTTAAACGAACACCTGTTTATTATCTTCTACTGATATGACACAAGTGTCGTCAACAATTATTATGTTTCACTTGTTTAATAACTTAAAACTGTTCGCATGGGCCATTTAATGATGAGGACCGAAAACTGTGCCCTGAGATGTACAAAGGTACATCTCAGGGCACAGTAGACAAAGGTCTAACATTATAAATTTTGCTATAAGCATCACCAATCTTTACTGAGCCCTTTGTCCTGCATGGTTCTTACACCATGACAATAATTTGCCCCTCGGTTTCATTCTCATCAGTGACTGTATAAGGTTATC
>JAAAKD020000458.1:8025445-8036712 GCA_010014825.2 Danaus melanippus
CGATTGCAAATTAGTTTTAAATCTTATCCATTGATTGTTTCTTTGTAATATCTTTTATTATCATTGAATATGTAAGTTTTGTTTTTACATTAAACTCAGAATATTATATTCCTAAACCACTGAAAATAATTTTCATTTGCAAATAATGAGAAACGAGCAACTAACTTTGTTATATTTAAAGATTTTGAAATGTCATCTAAAACTTCAATATGTTCTCTAGATTTCTTAATACCATTGTTGATACTTTTCACTTGGTTACTATATATATCATTACATTTCACTACTTGTGACAAATACAAGTTTCAGTTAATTAAAACGACTTTCAATTTACGTAAATCCTTAAACATCTTCGAAGATTTGATAACATACTCGTAAAGTTAGTTCTGAACAAAGCATTCTATATATTATTTAAGCAATTGACAAAGCAAAATAAACGATATGAAGCTATCGCAAACAATTCACGATTCAAAGCGTAACTAATCGCATTATTTAGTCACTAAACCGTCTAAAGTTATGAAGACACCCTCAGAGGGAGACGAAACAGACGTCATCTTAAAGCTGGTGTTATGTGTTATTATAACTTCTACCTACCAAAATGAAGTATTATTTTAGAAAAATTTACATCTTGTATTTCATAACGGAAAATCTTCTTTCCTGTATTTTCTATTTTATCATAATATAATAATGAATTATATTATTTTTCAAAAAATATTTAGGGCTTACTGTGAAAAGGTCTATATGATTTTTTTTAAATTTTAAAGATACACAGCCCTAAATGAAGACAAGTCTTTCTAGTTGTATGTTGTTTTGGCAATAATATCGCTAGTACTTTTAGACGCCACCTCCCGGACGGCTGGCAGCGTCGACTAACAGAAATAGTTTTAGAAATACATAGTCTATTACTGAACATGTACTTTCGTATTTAGAACGACGACTTTTGTGATTGGATCGGGTCGTTCCGTAATTATATTGAACAGTCAAAATAGAACTAGCACTTTGTCATAGAAATTAAAATATCAGCATATTTACGTTTACGATGATAATACAAGCTTTTGTGTTTAACATAACAATACAAGCTTTATTATTGTTTAAGTTAAATTCAGTCAAGCTCATGTTTATAATTGAGTGTGCTTCATCTTCCTCTATTAAACGTCTACATAATAACAATAAGAACACGTCAGTGTCTTGCTGCCTCCAACTTCTATGTGATGAAATATTAAGATGCAAATTAGTTGAAGCAATTTGTGCCTACTCAGGCGTTAAAACAAACATAATTATGATTGATAACCTGCTCTGATGAGCTAATGACGAGTGCTTTTAAATTCTTATAATGGAATTATATTATAATAGGGGAGTTTTAATAACCTACGTATATATATAACTATAACTACTTCAAACAAGCAATAAGTCTGGCTAAAATGCTCGTCATAAAATATATCTTCATTAATTTCAACAAGTTACAACGCGAAGAATCAGTTTCATTATATTACCTTCATTTTTAATAACTCTTATATTCATATTTCATTTTGCAGTGTATTTTACTCTCTAATAAGCTGCAAAAACTGCTAGCTTCTATGATGTAAATGATGAAGCAAACAGTGCAATAATACAGAAAACAAGAAATGAAACTCTAAGTATAGCTTCGACATGCAAGGATCGCGTTAGCCATGTCTATATAAATAAACTATCGCGGTGTTTAAGACTTCATTCGAAGACGAAATCATAGTTCAACGTAATGATGATAAGTATATACGAATAATAGTATGAGAAAGTATATAGCATTTATTTGTAACGGAAACGTCATGATTACATATATCCGTAAGTACTCGAACGACAAAAAACGTTTATACCGTTTTCCTGTTATTTTTTATTTATACGACTTTTGTTTCAACAATATACTCGGCTGAGGACTTTGAGCATGATTTGATTTGAATGGTGAAACAGAATCCATGTGTTATTTTTTTTGTGACGAAATTAATTTTCTTTATGGACGCAAAAGTCAAAAATGATAAATTTTGGGAGAAAATTTATGAAATGTGTCACAAAAATAGACATCAACGTCCTTAACAAAACAGATATTGAGAGAAATATACAAGTAAAATCGAAATAATTTTTCCATAATCTAAGTATACAGTTAATAAATTTAATTTGTTGAAAATGAAGACAAAAAGGAGGAACTGGAGAAATGTAAATTTAAAAGTTTCCAATTCCGATATTGAGACCGTCGTCCTAAAAATGAGATTTGCAACCCTTTTTTTTAGAATCCAATCAAAGAATCAAGGACAGATTCAAATCGTAAATTAATTTCTGGCCAAATTTCCCGGCCAGGGGGTTCCCCGGCGTGATCGATCATAGACGTTTGATGTCTGGCAGGTGACGTTTGTAATATCCGTTTCAGAGTTGATTCTATCTATTTACGAAAAGATTTTGATGTTGCAATTAAATTCCCAAAAATGTTGTGTTTATAATTGGTTCGGTATTTGTAATATTAATTCGAAAGTTTTGGAGGATGAAACGATTTTTGAAGGTTACGCAGAAATAACACCTAGCAATTTGATGAAGCTTCAATGTGTTGTAGCTGAGATAGCTTAAAAGAAATGGGACATAACGTTCTGGGATTCCGTGTAGTTGCCCTGATTATATAGTAGTTTGTATTTAGCATGAAGTTAAATGGCATAGACTATAGAGTCCTTGACAGTTAGACATTTATATTTTGTTTTATAACACTTCATAAATTTTTCTTTTAGTTCAATTCCCAAATTAAAGTAGGCGAAGAGTATCTAGATGTTAATAAATGAGAAAAGTTGTTGATTTAAAATATAAATTTAGATCTGCGGTATTTTTTTATCCATTGTTTATATGAGAGTCACCATTTTTAAGTTCAATGAAGTATGTGCTTTCTTTTCAACGCTGATTTTACTATAAAGACTGTAGTTTGTTTTATATTGTATAGTATACTTTTAATGATTTGTTTTCCATTCCAATCATAATATTAACAGTCAAGAAAAATAATGTTAAATAACACAATACTCATTTCGAGCTTAACAATGTTTACTGTTCTCTGCATTACTCTAACTTACTTTTCTCGTCAATGATACTTTCTATGTTAAAAATTATTAAACCAATAAAATGCACTAAGCTCACTATAGCCACAATCAAATGTACATAGACTATTCATAAAATCTCTATTGTACATAAAAAAGGTGTACCATATTTTATTATTAAAATTATGATCCGAAATTACACATGACATAACAAATTGTCTCAGAAGTTACCTAATAAATACATGGAGAATTTTATAGAACAAAGTGTCCTTTAAAGAAAGAAGACAAAAGATTTTTATAGAAAGAATCTCAATTATGTCTCGTATTGTTTTGTCTCATTTTATTTTGTTTTGGAGGCAATGTGAGAGCTATTTAATCTGTTCTGAGTCCGTATTGTGCACTCAAAATGGTTTTAACAGCTGCAATAATGAATTAAAATGAATCCAATAAATAGGGATTTAATTGAAACAAACTTCTAACCATCAAAACATAGTTCTTTGTTGTTTTAAATACTTCTTTATTGCTTCGTTTTAACAAACAAAAGTAATATTAAATGAACCTGATACCGAACACTGCAACTGGTAATTAGTTTATTTTACTCGGAAACTTTCAAATATTTGAACGGAACGAAACCATTTCTCTCACGACCAAATTAACCTGAATTCGAGATCTTAAACAATCAGTCTACTGTAACGACCGAGAAGTCAAGGAATATTTTGAAAAATAATACTTTTCAATTTTAATTAGACAATAGAAATTGTTTTCTTTCAATAAAACTTGAATATCATGAACTTTAAACTTAAATTGTATAAATGAAACTAATATTTTTCGGACATACTACGCGTGATTTATTCTCTTTGCAGTTACCAGACAGAACATTAATACTAGGTGAAGATTTTGTTTGATATTTCGAGAAACAAATAAAATAAATAATTTCTAATCACGTGCAACTCTAATTTAACGTTTTATTTACTTTTTATTGATATATGTGTGACTAGTTTTGTAAGAATTGGTGTCAATGTTTGTAAGGTTTGAATAATGTAGTTTAAAACCACTTTGGTTAGAAATTCTCCTTATTCAACTTCATTTACCATATTCGCTCAATTATTCGAAAAGCTTTGTATCGCACAAAATCTTTAGACATCATTTTAATATTAATTTCATACCTAACCCGAAACAAATTTAGAGTATATCTTTGGTTAGACATTATCAAATTAGAGTTTTGTTAAATCTTATTCGGAATAGAAAATCTATAAAAATTATATATGTACATATATTTTCTGATTGGTCGATCATTTTATTTAAATTGTGTAACGTTTACGGAAAAGTTTTAATTTAACAACGTAAATGACATTGCCTTTTAAATTTTAGAGTAATATTTAAACATACAACGACGAACACTAACAATTGTTCAGTGTATTATTGAAGGAGTACGCAGTATTGTTTGGTCTCATAAGACGAGTTTGAGACTTAGGGAGCCGATGTAGCGATAGTTTCTCGGGTCTGACGAATGAATACATCACACAAGAATCTCTAGGATTCCTCACTAACGATTATCTTGATATACATAGTCTGTTAATATGTCACTTTTATATCTAAACCTTTTTCCCTTCAGTTATAACTATTAAAAGAACATTTTAATGTTAGAGGATGTATTTTTTATTTTTGATACAGAATAGTGACTTTTGGTTCACAAATAATTTGAACGAAAAAGCGGTATTCTAGTCACTAATATCAACAAAATGTCATTTATAGAAATAAAAATTTGTACTTTTAATGAAGAGCTATGAAGTTGCGTTGCGATGCATGGTTCCCAAAGTTTAAAAAGTGTACAAGTGCAAGAACTAGCGTAGCGAATCCTTCCAAGTTACCCTCGTACAGTGTATTCTCTTTTTTACTGTGTTCGTTAAGGTCATTAAAATACATTCGTAAAATAAAAATTTGATTACATAATATGTAATTAGTTACTATTTATATTTTTATCACAGCTTTGAATCACTGGATTTTAACAAATTATTTTTCCGAATTCTCAAGAACTTAAACAGGTTTTTTTGAACATATGGTTTTAAGCGGTATTTAAGAGGGCTTCGCTTAGAATTATTTAACAAAGTAGTTTTTAACAATTTAAATTACAAACACCATTAAAAATATTTAAAAAAATCGGTTAAGGTTAATTGGAAAATAAGAAATGCTATTTAATGTCAATTTAGAGAGTCTTTGTCAAGTGCTAACTTAATTTATATAAAAATTAATGGCAAAAACTTATCCACGGAAAAATTATATAAAATACAGGCTAATAGCGTCTATCGTACAACTAAGGTAATATAGGACAGATAAAATCGTAGCAACTGAAATAATATGGAAATAAATAAAACAGAACTCACATTTGTGACTTATTGCGATGCTAATTTTAAATTGAAATCTGTAGATAGTAGAAAACATTCATAAACTAAGAACTTTATTCACACAGATCTATTAAGGTTACCTTCCTTTAAAACAGTCGCGAGTGAATTCAAATAAAAAATAATGAATGTCGTTTTCTCAAAGAGGGTAAGGTGTCTCAAATGGAACCACATTTTATGCAGGAAATACATTTCCATGAAGGCAAAAATAAGTTATATAAATAATATAGTTTATTGTATATTAATGTCCATGATATTGTGTCATTGTTTTTTGTGTAGTTGTAAAACTATTTGTGGTTTACAGATTAATTAATTAAATTATTAATTAGGTGGTCGACAATTTAAATTTTAAATATCTTTTAATCATAATTTTTAAATTAACGAATATGATATAACATTAAAGTATTTTCATTAAATTGGGCCTTAACGATTAATTCCTATCATGCCATAAAGATGGTAAACAATCAGGTTTTCAGCCTGAGGTGACTTCCAGATATAGATATTTCTAAATAGGGAAATTTTGTATTTGTTGCTGGTTCTAGTTATAATGGTGAAACCAGATATAACAAGCTTAGTATTAGAGAAAAAGCCAATGATAAAGACTTTTAGGATTCGACAAAATTAATACTGGTTACCCAACCGCACAATTCCCGGAGTAAGCCCCATGATGGTAGTTTCAATAACTACCATCAGACGTTAAAATAGTCAATCAATAAAAATACATCAGTCAATCAATAAAAATACATACGACAGAGATCTAGGAAAACTTACTAACATTATTTTTTGAGTTTGTTAAAATGGAGTATTTAGTATACATCCATGAGGAAGAAGGTGAACGGAACCGCCTGCAATTGGATGGATATGTAGGGTACATACATACATATGTATACTCGTAAGATCCGTTCTTTGCTTGTGAAATTTGCCAGCAATCTGTCGAGTTTATGCCAAGATAATAGAAGATGCTTACATAAGTTTTCCTTAACTCCAAGATACCTAAGAAATCAAGTAAAGAGAATGTGATTTAAAAGATTTCAATATCTTTCTATTTTAATTAGATGTTTATTATCTGATTCAGCTATCTCCGAAGTGGAAGTAGCATTGTAACCTTCTCTGTTTCTACGCAGCTTGTCATTTTGTGACTTAAATATATACCCCCTCTCTTTTCTTCTCTAGGCTGGTCTAGGTCAAGACTTTTGTGGAGCACTTAAAACAGACTTAAATCCATGAATTATATAAGATCAAGTAAAGTTTAAAGTGTATAAATTTTTTGGTTACTGGATTTCACATACTGGAAGGAACTAAGTAGAAGGACTACCTTTTGTGACAGTATCTTACTTCCCCATTAGAGTCAATCTATATTCAAAATATAGTCGTAAGAATACGGCTATATTCTTTGGGCTTAATTTAATAGGAGTGTGTTAGTCCAAACAATGTGTGTTTTAGATTTTTATTATAGAAATAGACTGAAATAAATTTGTTGGTAGGTATTGTAAATTGTGTCGTTACCTTCCAACTGCCAGGTGCCAAGTTAATGTAGCCGTCTTGTAGAATTTGTTGCCTAGATGACACGCATTTCATACACTCACCGGCGGTAGAATTATGTATAGTTCTAATTCTGAGTTCAATACTTTTTATTATTTTTACAAACGCTTTGGATCCGAAACAAAACAACAAAGTTAAGGGATAGAAGAAACTGCTATATATTATTTTTATTATACAAATTTGGTACTCCGTGTAACTGTTTAAAATTATATTATGTGTACAATTACTAACACAATCGTTGAATTTTAATATTCGTTTATGATGACAAAGACAAATTTTTATAATAGTTATGTAAATTTTGCTCCAGACTATGTATGTGTAATGTATCTAAAATAAACTACTTACTTTCTTATAAACTAAAAGTACATTTATGCTACGTAAAATAAGACATAAGAGTGTGCTTTAGTGCTTAAGATTAAGAAAATCTCATAGTCTAATCTACTAATAAGTCCAACTGAATTTTAAGTATTAATTTTGCATTATCCTGTCATAACAAAAGCGTCAGTTTGAAAACTTATGCTCGTATCCTTAGTGATTTCGTAATCCATCTTAAAAACAAACTACACGATAACTATAAGTAAAGAATAATCAATTGAGCAGATAAAACTTATCATATTTATTTAAAAAAGGCATTCATTACTTTAACCAGACATCAGAGCAGTAAAAATAATTACCAGTTCAATGTGAATGCGGAATTGATAATGTAACAATGCATTGTTGACCGCAGACGATCTCCGATACGTTTCCATCGGAAACAGAATGTAAAAAAAAATCAACTATAGAATTACAGAAAAAATTATAGTTCACATTCAGTTAAAGCCAACATTCTTCCTTTAGGATATATTTGTTCACTTCATAGTCCATGAACGATACAATCCAATTGTTCCGTGATGTAAGATCGTATTAGAAACTTTGTACGATAGTTTTCCTTTATTATTGTATCTGATATGTAAGGATTGGGATATAATATGTGCAGATTTTCATCTAACGTTTTTAACATGTATTTAATATTAATACCTATTATGTTCAAACGTTTTCGATAAAATGTTAATCGTTTTAGAATGTATACTGGATTATTATTAACAGACTCTAAAAATAAATGTACATAGATCGCAGAGAAGCTATTCTCTGTCAATATTTCATTTATATCAAAACAAAACCACTCAAATTCTTAGCCTGGCTTTAATAATCTTTGATACCAAATAAATTCTTGTTTCTGCTATTGGATTTTTTATGAAATGTATAATATTTTATTTCGTAGAGCTCAATATTTTCACTACTAATTAGTCTGGAAGTAGTCGTATGCTGATTTTATTGAAAATGCTGTGCGAAATACATCATTTTAAATAAATATTTTTTCGAGTTCTGGAGTTTTACATCGCTTTAAAATCCATTTCGTTTTGTATGATTGGTAATGCTTCATAAAGCTAAATTTAATTATAGGTATACATAAAAATATATGAAGGGTTCTATGAAATGAAAAGATTGAATGACCTGTGATTGTAAAATATTACTTGGAATAAGATATAATCTTTATTTAAATTTGTAACTGAGAGCGTTCATAGGAGTTGTCTACAAAATACTTTAGGTTTTATTGACGACACGTAAAACTTATGATTCCAAGGGATTTACAATTTTTTTGTTTACTTTCTACTATTTTACGAGAGAAGCTTGTGTATAAATGTTTGATTACATAAATAAGACGAACAAAAAGATTACGGAAGTTAATCTTATCATACAATCATAACAGCTTAAACAAAATATTATAAGAAGTGTCGTGGCAGGTTCAATGGAATTGTCGTTTAAGAAAACATGAAGTGGATAGCGTGGTAAACATTTGAGATACAGACTAGCGTTTGTGGTATCTATTTGCGTAATAACAGATATTATTAACACAGTATCATTTTCCGACTTCTAAGTTTACTTTACACATTCAATTTATCTAAGTTTCGTATGTCTGTACAAAAGTATGAGTGAATAAAAACAAGCGATGAAAGGAATCATTTACATGTAAATGTCAGAAACCTTCACAGTCAAAGCGGGGCACGTAAATCTTATATTATAATACTTGTAGAATGAATGCGAAAACAATTAAAAAAGTCCTCGACTCACTTTGATCTCGCAATCTAATATCTGTTTATAAGATATTTTTGCGACTACGATACGTATCTTTATTTTTTAATACGAATATATTTCAGTTTTGGTAATATTTTATACAAAACTTGATTACGAAGAATTTCAAAAATCGACTTCAACAAGAACACTTTCTCTAAGGAAGTCTTTTCAGAGGTTAACTGCAATTAGTCTATTGGCTTGATATATTTCAGTGAATAAAAAAAAGCCATTTTATACTTGTTATCAGTAGAAACACTTACATAGAACAAATCGCTATGAGATTGCATGTATATATGTATATTACAACAGTAAATATTATTAAATTTTAAGTAAATGATAATTGTGGGAAATGTTAAAAATACTCAGCTTTTATTTATTATGAAATACATTTTAAGCTTGTCTCTACATTGTTGTCAGGCGGAACACTTCTCATTAACCCAGTACAAAGTTCTCATTTGGTATTTTGAATAACGTCATTAGTGAAATTATATCTTCTGTCATATTAAATTTTTCGAATAAATGTATGGAATAATTTATATGTTGTGATAGAGAGGGATAAATATTATGATATAAAACCATTTTATTAAAGGCTGATATGTTTAAAAACATTTTATTGTTCATTATTCAAGTTAGAAATAAATGGAATAAAAAGGAAAGTGGCAATCCAACACAATTTTCACGTCGAGGTATCGAAACGTAAAATTAATAATGTTTTCAACTGCAAACACGCAGAATTATTGTAAATTAAATAATAATATATATACTTCCTTAGGGAAAACCTCATTTTGAAATATCACACACTGATTTAACAATGGAGCATGGGATTTATATATTTTAATTAAACCATAAACCTAACCGATTTTCCTAATGGTGAGAGGTTAAGGGTTAACAGAGAGTTATGTTTATTAAAAGTGGTTATAAATTTTATAACGGTTTAGTTATTTTTAGGTATTGTTTAAATAAAATTATTTTGCAAATAGCTTAGTAAATGTAAATTTCGTAACAATATAAGCGTTTATATATAGAGTTTCTTTACTGTAAATATAAAAATTTCGTTTGGCAGTTTACTCATTAATTGAAGCAACTCCTCGTCCAGTGGTAGTATACGTATTTTAAAATACTTTCGAGCAGTTAATTATAGTTGCCTACACATTATAATTATAAGAAATAAATTTTCACTCTTACTTTTAAAAGAGCAATATACTGAACACAGCTCCTTAGTGTAGTTCGACATAACAAATATTTTTATCGACAACGAAGTCACGGGCAAAGACTAGTTTAAAAATGTATATTTTTACATACAAGCAACTACGTAAAGTACCTATTGTAAAACAATTTAATAACTTTTATAATAAAATATAAAAGTTATTTGTGTGATGTTTTGTGACCACGGAGTGTATTGTTAACATAATTGAAAAGGAGATGCCAGAGAGAACAATTCCATTGATTTTCCATCTCTTTGTACGTAGATTAAATATTGAATTACATACAGAAAAAAATTTGAAAGGAATACAAATTTTAATAACAATTTGGTTACGCGTGTAATGGCAACATTGAAAAAAAAACATTTTGTAATTCGAACGGAATATTAATGTAAATGAAAACAAGCAGAAGCAACTTCGTGTAAAAAGGAGCCAATCTGAAGATCAAAGAATATTTTATGATTCTGTCCGGCTTTATTTAAATTTATTTCATATATTTTTTAAGTTTTTCTATTCTTTCGATTTTCATTTTATTTTTAATGTGTTTTAAAGTCAAACTAATTATTTTTTACGTAAGGTGTCGATGCCAGAGATGCATTTATTTTCCCATAACTCAATTAAAAATTAACAGTTATTCGCCATAATTAATATTTCTAAAGACTGACACTACTGACTGACTTCTGTTCCAAGGTTTACCTCAAATTATGTATGGTTTCTTTTATTAAACGCTAAAAAATTATAACATTATCGACATACAGAAATTGTATAGAAAATCTTTTGAGTACAAATATATTTCTCATTGAAGCAAATAATAAATTGATTGTATAATTAATGAATAGGATTATAATGTCTCATTTAATTCACACAATTAATAATTGTATAGAACCAAGAAACATTAATTGAAATCTGTTATCTTGATGCGAATGTTGAAATTTATGTTTTGTCCCTCGCCCTAGGCGCCT
>JAAAKD020000458.1:8596335-8607381 GCA_010014825.2 Danaus melanippus
CATTTTTGTTTATCTAAGGTAGCCTGTTAACACGCGGCGGCGCGCGGCGTTTGGATGTAGGTAAACTACCCCGCGATAACTAAATGTACCTACCTACATAACTGTTTTGTGTCGATAACGCAGCTAGGGTGTCCACACGATGCGTAATTAATTACATTACTTTTGGTTAACTTTACTTAGAAGTTTATTAATATTTATGTTATATTAATTTTTATTTTGTCATATATGATCGTCAAATATCACGTCCTTAAGTATCGATAGTAATTCACCAGTCACCCTGTATATATACTTATACAACGTGGACGGATTCGATATGGATTGAACTAAAATAGACAACATAATTAACTTTTAAGATAGGAACATTATGAATACACCTTAATGATTACTCCATCTTCATCTAGACTTTAAATACTATCTGGCAATACTTGTAAATTCACAAATAGACCACATCAAACAATTAATACATAATACATTAAAACTATGAGAAGCTTTCAGCAACATCACATTTCGCAATTTTAATATCGGAAATCATTTATCTTGCTGTAATGATTGAAATACGGTCATATTGAGATCAGTTTGGATTTTAGAAAAGAGAGTGACGAAAGAAAAAGTTGTATTTCAGAGATGTGGTTTTACAATCTTTCAAAATAGTTCCAAGATTCTTCTTCTTCAACCTGGCAATTTCCCAGCTTTTAGCCAGGGTCTGCCTTACACGTTATGAATAGTTTTGGCTAATTGTTTTTACGACCGGCCGCCTGCCTGACATCAACCTTCCTTGGGAATGCATTGATCAGTGATGTCTAAATACTCTTAGAAAGTACATATGACTCGAAAGAATCACATTGGTACTTGCCTGGTTTCGAACCCGCGCCCTCATGCATGAGAGGCGGGCCTTTTTTAACCCCTAGGCCACCACTGACCAATAGTTCTACTGACCAATAGTTCCAAGATTATAAATAACAAATTGTTCATATTTTAAACTTTATCAATACAAAAATATCGCGATTTTATTTAAGTTACAAAATCTATCGTGTACATTCTGGCGGCAAAAACATTTACTCACATACCAGAAAGAGTTTTACGGTTTGTTTTGAGTTTGGGGATGTCAATATCTACAATATTTAAGTCTTGTTTAGGAATGAATGATTAAGTAATAATAAATAAAATTACTGTACCTGTGTACTACAATTATGCAGTTAGAATACACGTGGAGAGTTTCCAGTCTTTCAATCATAAATCATCTCACATGACACCATCGACGTAATCTTAGTAAGTAAGTAAGTATCTAAAAATATAAATTGTAATTTTAATCTGCATGTTTTATTATTATAATTAAGAAGAAAATAATAAATACATTAATTAAATTAACAACGGTATTAGTCTACACAGACCATTTTCATTTAGCAGTCATAAGATCTTGCTCTCTGCCTCATGTCGTTTACCACACCCCCACTCCGCGGCTGGCTGTAATACAACATGTGATAGATGGATGAAAATTTTTATAGCGATGCTATAAAAGTTCCATTACAACAGAAAGCAATGACGACCATTATTAAATAAAATAAAACATAGAGTATTAAAAAGAGCATTCTTTACACAAAGAAGCATCATAGCAGGGGAATTAGAACAATTAGTGTCTTAAGCATCCAAGTGTCTAATAATCTAAGCATACTAAAAAATCGTAAATTTAGGTAATTTATACGAGTAATTATTTTTTCTTTCGGTCAATGACAAATGAGTGTCCTATTAATCTTATTGTAATAGAAACGTGAACGTTTGTAAAGATGTGTGTATGAGAATAAGACCAAAGGCTATAAATTATTACGGAATTCCGTATAAATTCCGCGGGACGGCATAAAAGTTGTATTTTGCAAGAAATTACGTGACATAGATTATAGATGTCGCTGCCAGTTGGTTACTGTATTTATTGTCTTAACATATTTAACACATTTTATGTTTTAATACAAGCTCTTTGTGCCCACTTCCGAAAGTCACGAGGACGATGTAGAGGACAAAACATTGCAAATGTTTATGATATGACATGACACAAATAAAAACGCAAGATATTTGTGTAAGTAACACAACTTGAAACGGAAATTCGTCTAGTCCCTCTAGTGAATGAATAACGAGATGTGTAGTATGTACCAAATGTCTTTAAAACATGTTAATATCAATCGTGTAAATATATTTTTTTTCAGTACCATCTATGCTATAACATGATAAACATGTACCACTAACAATACAAACCGTTATAGCTACTACACACAAGATGGCGCTGATTTCAAATTTGCAATAGTTTTTTAAAAATACATTATTGCAAAGGTTTCTATTGGCTCATAGATGGCACATTATTGTTAACTAAATACAATTTTATTTGTTTTTATAATCAAATTCACTCTTTTCAGTACTTGGAGAATGTGTTGTGATTGAAATCGTACTAAATATAACATAATCGTGAAATTATTTCCAAACATTATTAATTCTTCTTAGTTAAAGCGCCATCTACATTAATAACGATCAATCATAGTTTGAAAAAATAAAATCAGAATATTAAAAAAATATATTTAGTGACTGAGTGGATGAGACGAATTAAAATAAAAAAAAGCTGGACAGGAAAGGAAATAGAATAAAAATCAGTTAATGACAAAAGCGAATGCACTCGTACGCGCTCCTGGCGACATGTTACCATAAATCAGGGGGGTTTGGAGGGGCCGAGGGGGTCAGGGGGGGCTGAAGGGGTTCAGAGGGGGTGAGCGGGCGGCCCCACCCGTCGTGGTAAGCATGATCTTTTTCCAAGATCCTACATTTTATAAGAAGCGTCCGTACGTTCTCGTTTCTAGTAAACTAAAATTTTATACGATTTTTCATTTCACTTAGTTAAGTGGGTCTTCAAAGCTTAGTGTTGATCTCGTTTATATAACAGTTACTCCTACACCTTTGTATTGTAATGTTTTATTTTGCTTTGATTTTCATTTTAATATGAAATTTTATTTTCAAGGAAGTCGACGGAACAAAAAAAGTCTCTGATATCAAATTGCATAACGGTAGAACGTGAGGTATTGGGCAATAACAGAAATGGTTAAATTGAGAATTATATCATTATTAATGTTGTCAGGAGGTCACTCTATAATCTTGTAAATCTATAAATGTTGTCTTTGAATCTTAGGAAGTCTCAGTGACACTGATTTATTGACAAGTAATAGAAAATTCAAACTTACGTATCGACAGATGCAGACGTGCAATCATTGTTGACTTCAGTAAATATTCCATTTCATTTGCAATCTCAAGGGACGTGATTTTAATCATTGATTTAGCTGTGAATGGATGTTACAAGTTTTTTTAGTTTTATTTTAATACAAAAATGATTTATAACAGTCAGTTCAGTTGAAAAGTTCTTCTCAATTCTGTAATATTAAAATGTATGGAAGCGTTACTATACACACACACACGAAACTCACACACCAACGTGTTATGAATTCTTTGCTTGTGTGGGTGAACTAACTTTTTTATTCTTTTTTTTGATGCATTTGCGAGATCATTCTTTCACTGAATGTTATTTTGGGCGTTTGTATTATATTTACTTCTTGTTATAATAAAACCTCTTCATTTATAACTATGTATTAACTTTTAAATTTCTTTTATTATCATTACATAATTTTTTAAATAAAAAAAAGTACTATGTGGGATTACAATCATCGTTTTCGTAACTCCAAACTTCTTTGTTAGGAAACAATGCACGAACTCTCCGTCTTTTACCTTATTATTATTATTACTCTTAAATGTTCGTACTTCATAATCGTTTTGTAATACTTCTTCACGTAACTCTTGTTTTCGTGACTTATGTTAACTTTCTTAACTTTAATAGGTTTCCTTTTCAAGACGATTTAAAAAGTATATTTTTGAGAGCGACAAACATTTATGAACAAGTACAGTCTATATAATTTCTGATATTAAAAACAGCTTATTCGTGTAATCGGTCCTAGAGTGTAAGGGTAACACTCCACTCGCAAATGATGAAAAGCATTTTTGTCGTATGATAACTGGATTATTTGCTTCTCGCGTGTCGATACAGTCGTTCAATGACAATTAAATCGTAAATAGTTTTTTTTTTAATTTAATGAAATTTCTTTACAAAGCAAAAAGTTACATTTTAATCACTGTAACAACAACAACAGAAAATGAAGATGTATTTTGTTTGTTTTATTAATACGAGAAATACATAAAAATTTAAATCAAATATCTATAGGATTATAAAATTTATTTACATCTTATTGTATATCGAACTACCCGCCGACTTATTAAACAAGAAACAGGCAGGCGGTAGGGTGACTATGAGATGAGACGATCTAGGATCATATTCTTGAATGTCCGCTACAATTCTGATTGGACAAGTGAGATAAACATTATTAATGTTTGTAAATGTATTATATTTAGAAGACGTGTACATTTTATTCATCAATATACAATTATATAACATTGAAGTTCTCGTAAAGTAAATATTTATGAAATTTTTGTTGTAGTTCACATTTTATTTTTAATATATTCATTTTATGTCAGGATAAGGTGTCCGAGGTGTCTAGATGTTGCGTCTTGTCTAGTCTGTTTGAACCTCAGGATATATCCCTTGGAAGATAAGTGTGAAGAAGATTTCGTAGCTGTGTTTCATCTGGCAAACGGTAGCCAGCAGCCCTTTCTTTGTTTGTCTGTAAGAAATAATATAAAGATTTTGTTTCACACGGCCATAAAACTGTATATCTCTCTAGTCACTTATAACTCTAATATGACCCTTATGATGAAAGGGCATTTAGGTGATGTGGTAGCCATCTCAAAGACAGGGGGTAATTGCGACAGTGTATTGTGATACAAGCACTATGACAGCAACTATGTGGGACGTTCATCTTAGTACAAATGAGGGCATACAAAAAGAAGAGTCTGGAGATATAACGGTCCCTAAGTATGATCATGGTTTTGTTAATAATACGAACTGCCCAACTTTGCATGGAGTCAAGTGGAAGAAGGTGGCACTGCGCAGCTCCAGACCACGGGTGAAGCCAATACTCCATGTGGGACTAATATGTAGTAATATCAGGTAAAGTAGTGTAGTAAACCCCTAGATGTATGGCTGCTATTTGAGCCTTATTTCTCATATATCTCTGAACTTGCACGTCAACCCCAAGGCTAATAAACAGAGAGCCAACTGTGGTATGTTGGAGCTACATTATTTTTTTTGTGATAAATGCACAGACTTGCGTTTACAAGAGGTTGAACTGAAAAAGATACAATTTTTCTCTATTGAGAACCCTGCTCAAAAATAATTCGTTTTCTGACATCTTTTTTAATCAACCGTCTTGCACTTGCTCCTGAGGGATATTTGATACACGGAACCTCTGCGCCTGATTAGGATTCCGTGGCCATTACATCGCATGCTTAAAAATTTAGTACAACAAAACGTATATAAACGTATAGCTCTGCACTGGCCTAGGATCCAGTTAGACAAGTATATTTATACTTTGCTAAACTTCTATTGGACCAAAGAGTTAAAAAAAATGATTAAATGTCATTTCAGCAAAGACAACACAAACGAATGATGTAAATAAATGACATTAGACTGTTACAAGTCACTAACAATGAAAAGAACCTGAGCAAAGTGGACTATGTTGATAGACAACTACTGAGTTTCTCTTTAAAAATGAGATGTTTTTAGCATTCCGCTACAGCAATGATTTCTGAAGCCGTTTTTACCATCTTTTTATAAATCCGATAGCTGAGTGATGAGATTTAAATCAGAGAACACACAAGCTGTCCTTTTTTATTTGATGATTTCTCTTTTTCTTTTTGAAACCATAATATCAAAGCAGGACGAATATCAGCTACCTTATAACTTTGTGTAAGGTAGCTAATATTCATGTTATCTCTGTTAAAGTTAACTGTACAGATCCATCTATCTGGAAACCTTATGCTTAAAATTTTCTGAGCTGGTGATGAATTAGAAATTTTGCCCTATACGAGGACTACTAGCTCATGATATCAACCTAAAATATGATGGCATTGCTTATGCCGTATGTCAACGGTAGGTTATGCACTGGAAACATATTGCAAATTTCTGGACAAGTGGCTGTATTAGAAATGTGACACTAGCCAAACTTATCTCTCGAAGATATTTGGCAGAGAGTAGAACGATACCCTTCTCAAAAACTACCTCCCTGAAGCTAGAGCTGGTAGCTAGAGTTGGTTTTTAAATTGGAAACTCTGTATTGGATTCTTTGGATTTAAAAAAGTAAAATAACAAATAAATTCAGCTCACTCAAGACATACTTATCCATTGAACTCGAAAACCATTCGTCCATCTGAAGGCCGTGGTTTCTGATGGCACGTGGTCTGGCTTTGCTTGTTCTATCGTTTATATAGCACCGCTTATTTCGCACATTTGTATTCTAAATTGTATTGTAATTTAAAATGCAATTATAATTTATCATATGATATTTACTAAGTTAATTTCTGCAGACGGAAGCCAATAGCTCCATTATATAACACAATAATGTCACTCACAAAATCATTTTATAATGATACTAAGAAATTATATTTTTTAACTTACCCACTGTAGCTTTTATGTCTTAGGTATATTTATTCTAGTTTTCAATAATATTCTTTGCTCTTAGCTAGTATACACTGCAACTCTAGTTAAACAGTTAACATTTTACTAATTTTAAGTTTAGACTAATATTAATTATTGTAAGTTATGGAATCACACATTTCTAATTTTTAGTTTTTATTAATTTATGACGAAATTTCTCACTACCTACGACGTGACGTGCGTAGTGACTGGCAGCCACAGAATACCAGCGTTGAAACTCATCACAATGATTTTTCAACATAAGCTGAGTGGCCTACCAATTTAGGCATCACGTTGTCGTTGTTCTTTTTTTTAAACTGTTTTTTATATGTAAACTGTGTATGTCTAAATAAAGATTTTTTTATTTTTGATTTTGTTTAGAAAAATGTATGCTTTTAAAATCACACTTTTCGTTGTTTAGGGATGTTTATACATATATTTCATGAATCTTATAAAGGTCCGAAGATCCACCTTCCAATTCAGGAATATAGGAAGATATGGTGACTGTACTAAGACAAGGACGGGATAAGAACAAGGAGTGGGACAGCATCAGTTACGACTGAGCTGATGTTAATAACGTTAGTATAAAAGTAAGCGTTACTTACACTCTGACAGTTAACTGTCACCACGAAACAATAGGTTTTGTTTATTATGAAAATTAAAATTACATCCATGAAATAAACAATAATGTTTATAATTAGATTTTAAATCCAAATTTTATAAAGTCACTTAACAAGTGGAACAATCAGTTACCCCTTTACGCAGATCCAGGAATGCTTTTAAAAATATAATTATAATTTTAATATTATTATTAAAGTTGACGTCTCATTAACAATTCACGGATATATTTAGCTTGGTATGAAAAGTACTTAATATTATATAAAATATAAATAATATTAATAATATATGGTGTAATATTTCTTTATTTCTGTTAGCGCTGTCTGGGATTGCTTTAGCGCATGCGCATTAAATGGCGTATTACAAGTAATATTTTGTGATGTTCGAGTCTTTTTTTGTACTAAATCTTGTTATTTGCAATCAAAACAGACAGTTAAAAGTTATACTGTCACCTTCTCGATGGATTTTATGTAAATGAATCCCTCAAGAGCCCAGACGTTATACTATTCGTAACCCAGTGATGGTGAAATATCGACATATTATTTATCGATTTATATATAAAATAAATTAAAACGTATGATATTATAACATCGATAATTTTGTAATGAAAATATAGTATTAACTACACTACAAATTGTTTAATATAAAATCTAAATAATATTATTTATATTATAAAAATATATTTATCATTAATTACAAATTACTTAACTCAATTGTAAAAGTTGATTCTGGATTTTAATTTTCACTATTTAATCACACAATCGATACATGTGCTAGAAAATTTTTGTAAAACTATAATTACAATTATTAAAAACTTATTAAGTTAAAAAAATGGAACACCAACAAAATGCAAATTTGTGTATCGTGAGTCGTTTTTCGCGCCAAACTTTTTCAATATGTCGTCGGTGAAGCGCCCCGCCATTAACCACCGACACTTCACCGTCGCTATAAACTCACAAATCATGAAACATGCCACCACAAGCCAAATTCGACCCAATAACTATAACACAAAGTCCATTATTTGATTTGTCGACAATTATGATCAACGCGAACAAAATGTTTCTTGGATAAGAACGTTTTCCACCTAAATCGCCATGGAATAAGATTCTTTTTCGCTTGTAGTGATGGTAAATTGTGAAACGAACAAAGAGAGCGAGAAACGAGGCCAACATTCGTTAATAATGTAATGTATATTTATTGGGCAACATTATTCTACAGTCGGCTTACTAAATAGGCTTTCATATTAATTATTTCTCAGATTAGAAGAGAGCTTTGAATTTTTAAGTTCCCATCATCGTTTCGGTAAACATGTCTGTTAATTAGACGCTCGAACAACACGCTACAGCCTTCTGAACTTGTGTATAAGTTTCAAAGGAATTTAGATATTCGTATTACGTCATGAGATATGTTTCTTACTGTCGGTAATTCTCTATTTTATTTAACAATAATATTTGTATATTTTTACATTTATAATGATGTAGAATATAGTACAAAATCAGTTTTTATATGCGGCCTAATTTGTATGACATCGGTCGTTCCGCATCTAATCAATACAAGCTTGATGCGGCGGCGCGCGCTCGGGTCCGCTCGGCTCCGTTCGGCTCCGCTCGGGGGCGCTCGTGATCGTTCGGCGAGACGCGCTCCTCGCTCCAATCGTAATACCATTTTCCGCCCGCCTTGGCAAATTGAAATGTCGTAACTCTTAGGGGAATATCGGCTTTCTGGCCAAGAAAAATATTCTAAGGAGCCATTGTGAGGTTGATGTTATGGAATATTTCCAGTTGATCTTACACGCGGGGGGAAATCATTGTAATTGTGAATAGCCGGCACTCGGAGAAGGTGTCGCCTCGTTTGATACTTATGACTTTTTCACGACACGTTACATGTTTTATGACGAGTTCGTTACTCGGAATCAAACACTGAAACCAACTTTCCTTAAAAAACTGGTATTTTGTATACCATACAAACTCTAATTTGTTTAACGGTAATAAATCCTTTTTAAAGAACAACAAGAATTGGCAACACTGATAATGTTTGATAGTTTAATCATAAATAAATTAATATTTACTAACAGCGTAATGTTCTATCAAATGATTGTGTATTAATAATTCTATTAAGTCCATGATAGTGATGTTATTTCGGTGTATTAGTTAGTCCAGTAGGTCAGATAAATTGAACCCGGGGTGGCGTTGTGTTCACACGTAAATAACATGTACACTTTACGTGGGGGTGGGGCGGCCCTCAAGCTGCACCTTCACACCGTACGACACGACATACGACACGACTTACCAAACGATTTAGTCTTTACAATATAAAGTTTTAACATTCATACGTTACGAGTTTATATGAACGCGGAATGTCGTGATGCAGTCGTGTCGCCGCGGTACAAGCGTTTGAATAACATGGAAAACCATTCTGTCTTTCAGTCGATATATATCTGGTATATTATTTTGAACTTTATTTATATGTACACAGGGTATATGTCCACATTGATATTATTAAAATGATTTTGCCAGCCATGACAGATAGCATCGGAGCGTTTGCTAACGGAAAATAAGTTTTTGTTGAAAATCCTACCTTAGGACGTGGGAAAAAGAAAAAAATGTCACATTAAAGATATCGCTTAATAATATTACGAAAAATATAATTCGTTTCTTTCATCTCATTGAATTTATTTCATCGGTCGTTAAAAATTTCGTCAGACTAAATAGTACTTAGCGTTGGTTTTAATTAAAAGCAAAATATATTATCATTTTAAGTTAAAATCTATGTTTTGAGTAATCAACATATAATGGATTCAAATTCAAAAAACAGCTCTTGACATATGACATTTATGACATTTAAAATCATTTGACAATTATGTAACTGTCAAATGATTATGATCGTCAAACGTCATACGTCATAACTTTAATATATTTTTAAAGCGCCTTCTATTAACGCTACAAATCTATACAATCTTTGCAGGGAGGGTTCTTATGAATTAGAAATGTTGTTACGGAGCGGCGTTCCAATCAATTTGATTATTTGTTTCGTCTAAATTGTTTAATTATAACACCTTATACGTCAATTACTTAATGTTTTGTTTAATCTGTTGTAACTACTTTTGCTACAGATGAAACAAAGAAAAAAAATACAAGAATCCATGAATTGCGAAAGAACAGTACTTATAAAATATGTAATACAATATAGATTAAATTAAAGGCAGCCCATATAAGTTTATCGATGAATCAGTGGCGTGGCGTTACGTTTTCAAAGTTCATAAATTTAATAAATGTATAAAATTCTTCACAAGTATTAATTAATGCTTAACTCCAACAGATAATAAAGGGGCATCAGGCGATACCCGGGGAATGTGGGGGGTGGAGGGGGCGAGGCGGGTGTGGGGGGGGGGGACCTTACTTTACTTGAAAGATTTGATAATGACATAGAGCTGTTAAGACCGAATATTCAAAATTAAATAAATAAATATTTGTAATTATATAACCGAGTAAAAGTCAATTCTATTCGTATAACATAATATAACATGACGATGATTAATTATTGATAAAATATGTCAGTTTAGGTATTTTGTTAAATACGTAGAAATTGAATTATATATATATGAAATAAATAATAACACCTCCTGTATCTCTCGGGCACTTGACGAAAGTTTGCGCGGAGCACAATGCTACCTATAGAAGGCTTTATTAGAATCGAGACTGATTTAATACACTAGCTCCATCTATGATCAGAATATTAGATTTAAAACTTTATACTTGTGCTAGGCCTCTCTTAAAACATACTGTTTCATTATGACAGCTCCTATTGCTTTGCAG
>JAAAKD020000458.1:9041211-9060869 GCA_010014825.2 Danaus melanippus
ATCAACTATTCTACCGCTATTTATTTATCAGACGCTTCCAATTAATTCGGGAACGATTGATGTTTCTCTTTCATCACTATCATTATTCTCTCCAAATAGAGCATCAGTGAAAGACGTGCAACGAATAGCAAATTGTTAACATCGTTTACCATCGGCCTTGTCACCAGTAATGGATTCACACAGCTATAAATTTCATGCTGTTGACATGAAACAGAAAATATTTGTTTATATTTAACATCAAATAGTGCTGTCACTAAATAAATTCGATTTTTATTTTAGATAAGAATGTTAAATGCTGTGTGATTAACGTATTTGTTCAACTGTAGTGGTATTTGGTTGTTTGTTTAGTCATTACTTTGCGCCTGCGCTATAAGAGATAACGTTGTTTTATGAGTAACAAACAAGCTATTAGGATTTCTTATGCCATCTTCCGTGTTGAAAAGCAACATCCTCTGTCCTCTATATTTACAACGTAAGCTTTACTAGACCGAGGAAATGTCTTTGTTAATATTTACTGTTTAATATTTTGTTTATCTCAATGTAGGTCATGTTTCAATCTTCATGGACTATTTACTTCATTATGCATGCATTATATTTATCGTGGCATAACTGTGGCTGCTGATATTATTATCAGATATTATAATACATATTTAAATCAAGTTTTTATACCATTTTAAGTTGTCGCAAAGCCGTTAAGTAATATCAATATTAAAACTTTTATTATGCGTATAAATAAGTGGGTTTTGGTTTTGTATTGGTAATAAAGAAGAAATTAACAAGCAGATAAATCAGTCTTTATACCTAGCTCTGAACATTACTATGACAGGCAGAAATATGCAATAGAAAAACTACTTTTAAAAATATTATCGCTCACAATATTGGGTTTGAATACATATAGGTATACGTTATTTAAAATAAATAGCTATTTATCATCAATTCATTTTGATTAGTCATTCAGAATGTCAGATAATATTCGCCTCAACATAAAACAACCCTAATGTAAACATCACCCTATTATACGACTTTAACAATTTCGTGAACTCCTACAAACCCATCAGTACGACATAAATTACATAGATACCGTTTTTATTTGCTACAACCGGAATTGGGATGTGAGCGATTTTGCTCCTTAGCTCCTTAAAATACGTGTCATACTTAAAATTTTTAAACCACGGCAATGATGAAACGTGGTTGTTGATTATGACAGAAAGCATCCTCTAGAACCGTTGTCCCCTGCCAATAAAAAAGGGGAAGATGCGAGAGTGAATTCAGTTTATCGCCATCTTTATGGTGGCCCCGTATTTATATTCGTATGAGTAATATAATACGACGTGGCGATTAAGGGTAAGTCTGTTTCACGGTACGGTTCAGAATCAAAAGATCGCTGGATCAGAAAATTGTTGAATGAACCAACGTTAGTGTTTATTATTATTTACGTTCATAGACGTGTACTCAATTGTATGAGTAATACGCTTTGTTATGGCTATGTGAACATTTGGTTTTGTATTATTATGGTAATTAAGGACATCGACCATTTAAATGAATTCTTTATGAAACTTGTTTGATATAGATATTATTAAATATTATATCTAAATTATTATAAATAATATGAAATGAAGGATAAATAATGAAACAAGAACAGACATTGTCCGAATCATTGGTCAACTCACACTTTCAAATTTATGTATATATATGGGCATATATATTTTGTTTAAATGATCATGGAGCATTTGAAAATCGTCTGCTCCTTAAAATAATAAAACTAGACACAGAATGGTTTCTAGAATAAAGATAATATTACCCTTTTTGTAAACATGTGTGAGCTGCGGGGTCTCTGTTATGAATATCGTCACCCGCGACGACAAATTCATTGCAGTACATATTTTAAAAAATATACAACAAAATGAATCTTATTCACTCGTAATAAGGATTAATTAAGTTTTTTGTACTAAATTATATATAGTTGCATCTTGGAATGTGTTAAATGCTTTTTTAATGCAGCTAACCGTCAATTTACAAGTTTATATTCACCGTCTACTGGTTTTATAGTTATAAGAATTAATTGTTTACTGTAAAGGGGTTGTTTTTTATTGTATTATTTTTCCAATCCAACTACCCATTTGTAGTAAATGCCACCACTTGTTAGTTGTTACCTACATGTCCTATTATTTCTATGCAATCGGTATGAATAATATATTAAGATGTATAAACTCGTTTATATTTATAAATTAATTTTATTATTATATGTACTGCAACTTCTCATACATTATATTAATATGGGCCTTTAACACTTTCTACTTATGGTATATGAACTAACTATTTTTATCTTAGTCTTTCGTTGACTCAGACTCAAAATCATGTCATGTAAACAGCGCCACCTTCAATTGCAAAGACCCTTCATTCATAAAAAAAATTAAACAGAACTGGAATCCCCAATATAAATCATTGCAAACAAAACGCCCTAGACGTTCACATATCAAAGAAAAAATACTTAGAAGAGCCGACGAGTAAGACACAACAATTGTCACTCATTAGGAGAGTCATTATGTATTGTTTACGTCACCTTTGAGTTTCGCCGAAGATGTGTGCCGCCACTGGAACAGACTTTTGTGTTTTTATAATATAGACTATAATTTTTGTACAAATACAAACATCGTATGCACACGATCTGACAAGTTACATATTTTTTTACAATTCAACTGTCATCAACACGACGAGTAAAAGGATATTATGTATATATTCATAGTTTTTAATAAGATCTGTTATAAAACTTCGTGTTGTGGCTCAAAAACAAGTGTTACAAGGCGAATGTACCGGCGAAATTATTTACAGCGTTCGGCGTTTCAAAAGCTCGCCTTGTGTTTATTGCGCCCATAAATACTGATACAGCACCAGGAATATTTATAACGACTCACCTGTTATTTATTACTCTCTGCGTCCTGGTTTTTACGCGTTACAATTTTGTCTTGTCAAAATAAAAATTGAGTCATTAAAATAGACCTTTGAGATGTTCCAATGTGCTACGTTTTTTTTTTTCACGAATGTTCTAGCATTTAAAACCTTCCAAACGTGGACAGAATACGGAATGCTCAAAAGGACTGTATTTCTGTAAATTCAACGAATTTTTGCTTGTAACTTTTTTAGATGTTTTAGTAAGCATTAAAAAATTTATCACAATCTTGAAGATTGCTGATGTTACATACACGCTGTTCCAAACAACCTCATCTTGAATTTCATTATTCAAATGTTTGCACTAAAAATGTATACACTTTCAAAAATATTTCAATGAATTAGTTAGTTTATTATGTTTAATTATAAACTGTAATTATTAATGTTATAAACTGTTTTAATATATTAAAATATTATAAATTAATAACGTAATATAATATTATTTTTGCAACCACAAAAGAAATCCTTCTTTTATTGCTATTAAATGATTCTAACGTGGTTTGAAATTAACGAGTTATTTCTTAGTACTTGTTCTTTGTAAACACAACGGCGTGTTTAGTTTCGAAAAGCTAAACTAGGCATTAACAAGTGACATTATTTATACGGAATCGTGATTACAATTTGAAATGTCATTTAGTTATTTATTGAATAAATTGATTTTACAGTTTGTTTTATGAAATTGTCGTCTGTTTTAATCATTACATGATTATACTTATAATATAAGTAGAAATCTTTAAAAAGTTATCTTGATTTAGATACGTGGTAAGTCTTATATTTGTGACTAGGCTCTATTTACATACATAATAGTTACAAGCGACTTGTGAGGTAATGAATGGACGCAATTATGTACATTTAAATAAAAAAAAAGTAAATACAAAAGGCTATATTTGACTAGACGAAACGAGAGTGAGTCGACTGTAAAGCACTTTTCTCTTAAACATACAAAGCAAACAATGAACAAAGGTTTATTACTGATAATATTGACTATACAAAGTTTATCTATGCCAAGATAAGATTATGGGAATAAAAAACAATTAGGGGTTGTACGGTTTATGATACTTTCAGAATAGCTTTAAAAGGTCATGAATATTATCTGTTTAGTGAATAATAAGGACGGAGGATTTTTATTGCGAACGTTGTAAACTTAAGCCAGGCACAAAGTTAACGAAATAACATAATCTACTTTAATCTGCAGACAACAATTATGAAATATTGTATAGTCAGGCTCAACAGTTTTCGTTTAAGGTTCGCCAGTAACACTGTCGAGGTATCCGGTAAACAGTAATTTGGGGGCGGCTTTGATGTCGCCGCATCCGCCCGCCACAATGGCCGGCGTTCCGGGTACGCCACATAGCGCCAACGTCAATAAATGACTCGGTGCATACATTTAAAATACAAATGACCCCTATATGATACTTTAAAATCCTTAAAATTTAATTTAATGTATGATAGTCATATAGACCCAACCCTGATATTTATTTGCCATTTATTGTATAAAAGATTTTATTTGGCTTATAAAGTAAAGCGATTCATGATTTTCTTTCATCTCATGATTTAGGGGAGCTTGAGCCTTTAATTTTTTGCTCTATTTCGCAGCAAATCTCTTTAATTCATAACATTCATGCGTGAATAAATAATGCTTTTTGTGTTTTCGTGTTAGCTATTATGGTCAGTGGAGCGTAAAATACTTTGATTTATATTTGCCTCAGAGTTTAGCATCGGTATTATACAGCGTGGAAGTGCATTGAGCTCGATAATCCTTAAATATGAAGTTTTACAATTACAAACACAGACATTTAAGTTTCAAATAAACTTGACTACAATGATATTATTAAAAATATTTGATTAAAATAAGTTTAGAAATATACAATGACCAAAAATTTTAAATTGAGTAGCACAATTTATACCCACATACTATGTTTTTAGAATAAAATAACATTTAGTTTGGAAAGAGAGTAAATCTAATCGTTGATTGCCAACAACCCCATAAATCCATTAAGATAAACCTATCTATGGAGATAAGACTCCATTAGTGTGGGTCAGTGGTACGTCGTTTATGCTTTTTGAATACTTATCGATACAATTTTCAGTAAAGCGGTATCTTATACTCGTATTCATCGTCTTCATATGAATACATTTTGTGTGTGGAACATTTCTCTCCAGGTAGACCTCAGGAAAGAGAAATTTTTAGATATATTAACTATTATATATATTAAAATACAAGATTCAAATGGTTATAACTGCTCTAGAAGTAAATAGTTTGTTTAAATATCCACTACGATACAAAAGTATAATAAAATACGAAACAAAATAGAAATATTTTGTAAAACAATATGAGGCGGCACAAAAACCTGAACTAAAATGTTGGCGGAACATTTCAATTCAGCGGCTAACAAGTGATAACGTCGCAATCGGAGCACGTACACTATGATTTAGTCACAAACTAGACCAACAATAAACAGGGAGGCGCCTGTGCTCCTAAATAAACACTAAAATGCCCACGTCCCTAATTTATAGAAAACCTTCGTTCCGCAGACCCCGTATCGCAATAAACATGTTTTTTGTTTCGCATGTCCGCGCACTGTCAAATATATTACAACCCGCCGCGTTATTTACGACCTCTGTCGTCCGCCCATACGTTATACTTAGTATCTTTGTTTGGACACAATAAGCAATATTTCTAAAGGGCCGACGTCGTTCGCAGCTGTTGATATGGGTTCCCAAATTGACATATTTAATTTGATCGTAAGGGCCCGTTTGAACGGCATGTTTGACAGGTTTTAGTGTCAGATTAACATTAACTTTATGGGGTCTGTAATGTCAATAAAGAGAAATATCAAGAGATATAAACAAAACGCCAGTAAAACAACATTTACATCAAACGACTACATGGAAAGGCCATAGAACCGATAAATTCTTCTCTTTGAACTGAGCGCAACTGTAAAAGAGTAAGTAGTTTCAAATGTGTCAGCAGCAAAGCGCCGACGAGTGGAACGTTGTCGAAAGCGTAATAAAAGTGGCGCGTAACAAAAAAGCTGCGGCGTGTAGTGGACCGGGCAGGTAGAGTCGGCGGTTCAAAGCAATACCATCATGGGTGGCTCGCCACCAACGCCATCGCACGTCTCAATCCGCACCCGTCTGCTCGCCATGCCGCCTTTCCTTTTTCCCCTACCGCAATGCAGCTATGTGTCGTTTCCGCTTTATTTTTTATGGTTGTAAGCTGCAGCGGAGAGATATAGCGCCGCTTCTCTAACAAAGACTTGAGATATGGCCTTCTCTGTCTAGCGGGGGAAGGCAAAGGAGCGGGGTTGTAACGTTGTACGCTGGTGGGGTCTCGTCTCTCACAGTCAACTCAACCGCTGCCTCGGACGCACGCTAACGTTTACAACATTCCGCGCGACCGTGTCAAAGAGTAGTTGTGCTAACAGAACTGACAGTGACCAACGTAAAGTGAAATAAGTGTTCGTGAAAGTTGATCTCCAAATGGTGGTACTTGAAGACGGAGTAATGATGACTACAAATCCGAACCAATACTTGCAATCAGATTATTTAACTCCACTTCCATCGACTGTAAGTATTACTTATTATTTTATTTTTTATTAAAATATAAATTGAACAGTCTATGAAATATAAAAAAATTTTACTTTTTTTAAAATTACTTTGTTTGTTACATACTATAACCTACATTTTCTTTTGTTACAGTTGGATTCCAAAAAAAGTCCGCTTGCGCTTTTAGCGCAAACATGCAGCCAAATAGGAGCAGATACTCTTCCCAGTAAGCCTCTTCTGCCTCCACTTGAAAAAAAGAAAACAGTGAACAGTGTTAACAGTGATGCAATTAGTCGTTCTTCACCAAGTGCGAAAATGGATAAACCTCGTTCTTCACCGGAGAGTAAACATTTAGCTTTCAAACCATATGAAACTAATGTTGTTACGAAGAAACCTGATGAACCAAGACCAACCTCCAAAGCCAGTTCTGATATTTCTGATGATAAAAAATCTGGAAAAAGTACACCGGGCAGAAAGTCAACCCCACCATCAGCTGAAAATGGAAAGAGCAGTCCTTTAAATGAACAAAAATCTTCACCCGCTGGCTCCTCCGGTACTAGTCCGATTATTCGTTCAGGATTAGAAGTTTTAGGGCATGGCAAGGATCATCTTGGCGCTTTTAAGAATATTCCTGGATTAGCTGGATTTAATCCTTTGGCTGGATTATGCTGCCCTCCTGGAATGGAACAACATGCGAATCCAGCATTCCGTCCTCCTTATGCTGGAGCTCCCTTAAGTGCACATCACGCTGCTATGCTGGCAGCTGCTGCTGGTTTTCCCGGCTCTTCACCAAATCCCTACCTTGGATATGCTAGAGTAAAAACCCCCGCGGGAGGAGAGACATTAGTTCCAGTATGCAAAGACCCATATTGCACTGGATGCCAATTTTCAGTTAACAATCATCACCTTCTTATGAGTAACGGTGCTTGTCCCGCTGGATGTACTCAATGTGACCATCAAAAATATAATTTGGCTATGGCTATGGCTCTTTCACAACAAGGGGCTGCTGCAGGCCTTCCTTACACTCAAATGAGTCGGCCATATATTTGTAACTGGATCGTTGGAGAGTCTTACTGTGGCAAGAGATTTGGAAATTCTGAAGAGCTTTTACAACATTTAAGAAGTCATACTACAGACGGATCTACTCCAGTTTCGTCTACGTCCTCCCAACCTTCCCTAATGAATCCACTAAATCCTCTATTTACGACCGCCGGGCTTCGCAACGCGTACCCGACGGCTCCGCTAAGTCCTTTGTCTGCAAGCAGATACCATCCGTATTCAAAAGCTGCCCTTTCAGCAAGCTTGGGAGCATCTCCTTATGGAGCTTTTAATCCTGCTCTTGGCGCTTTTTACTCGCCTTATGCAATGTATGGACAAAGAATTGGAGCTGCCGCTGTGCACCAATAATACAAAACCGTGTGACATCGTGACTGACAATTATTAAATATTTGTAATGTCCAATTTTCTTCTGTGATATCAATAGACTAATTGATGTTGTAAGGCGGAATTAGCTTTGACAAATTTAGTAAATAGTGCAATCTTAGTGAGTAATATTATAAATTTATTTGCCTAGTTTGTTTGTAAGCGGGTGATGTAAGAATATAATATAAAGACTATGTATAGCCAAATGATGTGGTTTTGTGTAAATAATAATGTCTATGTTTAATATTACACGAAAAAATTAAAATACAATATCTTTGTGAAAATTATATCGTTTTTCAATACCTCTTCTCTAAAATTCAAAATTAAAAAGAATATTAACTTAAATTATATGTTTATCGAATTTGTTGACTCTTAAACATTATTTAAATTTTAGCTGACAGAAAAGAACATAATTAAATTTGAAAATATCTTTTACCTACAATGGAAGTTAGTTATACACCAACATTCCATTAATAAGCGTAGCAATAAACAGAACCGAATGATTGATAAATGTACTTCTAACATTCACATTAGTGCCATCAATCATTTGAAATATAGCGTGATAAAAGTCTGAGAGCACGCAAACATTAAACTCTGCTACCGCTCATGTAAAAAACAAGCTACAAAATAATTTAACATTATTGAAAAGCATAAAAAATGAGAAGCACACGCAAGAAACGCTCAACGTCATTAATAACAAAGCCGTGAGCTGTCAGCTCTGTTAATGCGGTGTTTTTTTAATAAATGCTATTTTGATTAGGCCCATGTCATGTCGAAAATTCAACTGTCAAAATCATAATTGGTCGCCCGAAAAGACTGAGAGGCAGGTGATAGTGTAGCTTCAAACAGAGATTTCATTAATTCATAATTTATGCTTTATGTTTTTTTTTTCTGAATGATAACCATAATTAATACATGGTATTTATAAATTACATTCTTTAGTTTCATTGCATTTTATGTTTCTTATTTCGTTGAGGTTTAGCTCCTTTCGTTGCGAAAAAAAATAACCTTCATTAATTATCCGAAGCTCTCAATTACATGCATTAACCTTAAACAACGCCGACATAAATTAATGCATTTAAATAAATTATGTAATAAAAATATTTTATTTTAATTAAAATTATTGATAAAGTGTAGTAAATTATACATATCACGAGGTTTAGCGCATGTTATTATTGAAATGTGGCTTGTTTTAAATTATATTTTATAGGGTATCAATCACGATAGCTATAAAATTAAGTAGTTTACAGTTGATAACTTAGCACGACTTTGACATAGTTTGTCATTTAAAAGTAATAATAACAAAATAATTTTGAAACAACTAATGCCATCTAGTTTAATGAGGCTGTACTACTATTGGAAATGGAATCTGATTGGTACTTTAAGACATTTGTTTAACATATGTAATATGAAATTTTATAAAGAATACATTGAAACTTACATTTTTTGGCATGTTTGGAATAATACCATCATAGTGACTTGACACTGATGAAACATCTGTATAAAAATAACTTTCCTTTTACTCCCACTGTGTTTATTCTTTTTGACAGATAAACAGAGATGAGCTTCAGTGTAATCCGTGAATATAAGCAATTACAATTAGCATAAGCATAAGGTGAACAGAATTAACATATATAAATTATGCATGCTGGGTATTATAGACCCAACAGCGAATTAGAGGGTTACTCTGTTCAATGCTCTATTGAACCGTTGGGGTATGATAATTGATTCCTACCTGGATTTAAATGGAACTTATGCTTAAGCAGGATGTAAAATGTAAAGTTTTTTTAGTGTTTAAAGAAAGATTAAATTTCAAATTATTTTACTTATTCTATTTAAATTAAATCAGTATATTAAGTTCTTTACTTCGTGGTAATATATATGGTCAAGATGTGTTGATAAATGTTAAATATTTAAATAAATCCATTATACTGACACAATGGCAGTGTACCGCTTGTGAATATTTTCAAATGAATAATTTGTTGGTCTGTTGTGAGTTGTTTATTGTGTACAAGTGGTAATACTGTTTGATTATATTATTATTTTATGTCTGTATATATAAAACGATAAATAAAATTGAGTATTAATTACGATAAAGATATCCTTAAGCTCTTTTATTGCGGATATGAGTTTTTAATTCGTATGATTTACGACGGAATTAATAAAAAAAAAACATGCGTTTTTTAATTTAATTTAATAAGAAAACATAAATACATTGGTCTTTTTAATACTAGTAATTTAATTATTAGTTCTTTTTTGTTTTTGGTCAAAGAATAAATTTTCTAATGACTTTTTATTTATTACGACATAATTATTTAATAACCGATAAAAATATTTTAATTATACATGTGTAATTTGCATAAGAAATGAGAACAATACAGTTATTATGTCAATAAAATGACATGTTTGTAACCGTGAATTATTTCAAAGAAATGAGGTTAAAATTAAAAGTACGTGACGATATAATACTCGTAGTATTGATAAGAGAACGTGTGGGTTCAAGTGAAGGAAGGCAACGGAGAAAATACATTTAAATTTATAGGTCTCTTATGCTAGTAATGTATTTAATATAGAACCAACCTTCTATCAACCTTGGCATCACTGCTGGATTAAGTTTCATAACTTAAGTTCATGCCATCTTTGAAGCCAGAAAGACGAAAGATTATAATGACAATAAATGAAGTTAATGATCTAGATTTTAATACAGTATTAAGAAAAAATATATATTTTTTTAAATATTAATCAAAATTTGTTATTAAACTATGAGTAGTAAATAATTAAATTTATTATTATGTTTAACATATGAATGATATTTATAATCAAAGTTTCTTAATCGTAATGATAAATTCTGGCTATTTAATTGCGACGAAGTCTGAATTGCTTTAATGTAATATGATTTAGTTATACGACACAAGTCGCTGACATTTCTTCACTTTGTCTATACGATAAACAATAAAAGTTGAATTAGTTATGACTGTATAATATATATCTAAAGGTAAATGCAATTATATGAACACGCAATTTATAATTGTCATTTAATTATTTCGCAATTTATGTCGATGAATTGCATCGCCATTGTTTATATCAATTCTATTCGTCCATTGCCATGTATGCCTTTGTTTTTTACTTGTAATTAAATATATTGTGTTCTTATTTTTAATGAGTAATGCATTAATTAAATTTTTTATTCTTTTTTAAATACACAACGCAGGTAATTACAATTTCCCATACAAAAATGTCTCGCATTTGTTGTCA
This sequence comes from Danaus melanippus, assembly GCA_010014825.2. Lineage (NCBI taxonomy): Eukaryota > Metazoa > Arthropoda > Insecta > Lepidoptera > Nymphalidae > Danaus > Danaus melanippus. Next base: position 9,052,387 of record JAAAKD020000458.1, read on the forward strand.
GGTAATTATTTTTTTGTTTAATGACACATTGTTTTCACCTAACAATATAACACAAAGAACATTTTTAACAATTTATCTGACAAATTATATACGAATCTTTGGGGTTAATTAGGCCTTTTTATAATATAAAAGTAATAACAGAGAGCTTGAAGCTTATTGTTTCTTAAGTTAAGGTTATACGCATATACATATATATGTGTATATATATATGTATATTGTTAAATATTGAAACAAAAAACCCATGATATTTTTTTTTCTGAAAATCAAGTTGATTTCATTTCATCAGTTATCTCACGCCTCAAAGTGATATAATTCAAGATATCTAAATCTTACTAAAAATTTGTAATACTTTCCATCTACATTATCCTTTAAATTTTTATTTAATTGAAATGTAACTAATTTAGTAATGTTTATTTATTTAAATGAATCGAAAAGAAGGTGAATTTGGTCTTTAAACTTATGATGTGCATTGAATCTATTCACGAAGGGTAAATTAAAATATATTCAATCGTAAAAGAGGACTATTTAGCCAAATTAACAAAAAAACTTGCAACATTCACTAAAACTCTCAAATACAGAATTCAAAGGACGCAGCAATTTTCACGTCTCCTATTCCGACAAAGATTAATGCTGCAATAGAGGCAGCACAATTTGAACTGTAGCTCCCAACCTCACAGGATACAATATTTTATGTTGACAGACATTACAGCGCTTATACGAGCGTTTATTCTTTGTGTCTCGTATTTTATTTGCTTTATGACGGTCTGGGACCACAGAAGTTTACATTTAAATTACATGTGTCACGCAATTCGGAACTTTGCTAGTGTTAAAATAAGACCGTTATATTAATTTCGGGGATCATATGTAAACTTGTATAAGTATAATAGTCGTGGATACCGGTTGTGTGTTTGTTAGTATTTTATTTCGGAGCGTTCTCGCGTCATAAAATAATGGCGTAATGCAGAGTCGTAAATCAATTTTCCTTTTGAACGACGAAGTTTATAATGAAGGTTGGTGGATTATAGCCGCGGAGTGTCAAAGTGGGTTTAAATGCCGAGCAGATTGTTTTTTATTATTAATATGTTCAACGAATAATTATAATTTATTTTCATTTCATATTCAAAATGAGAATTAACTTAATTGTAGAATTATTACCTTGGTTCAAATCGAACTAATAAAATTGGTGAAACTATATTGTGTGGTGTTAAAGAAACTTGGTGCATTAAATTGTCGAGTAGCTATAACACTCATGTGACTAAAGTTATCGTCTCTGACTTAACATATGTGTCTTTGCTGTACATAGTAAAGGTCTGTTCATAAATCTTCATTGCGTTCCGAAGACACGCCGCGACACGTCTCGCTACCGGGCTCGTGATGCTCCCATTTCACAGAGGTATCAAGTTTCCAACAAGCGTTAACCAATTTTATACTTTATTTTGTCCCAGTAAGTCTGAAAGTTGCATTTAATTTTCCTTCACATATCCTGTAGTATTCAGAGATCCCTATATTTCTTCTAATAGGATATTTTCATTGTATTTTGAGCCAATATCACTGGTGATAGAGACGATTTTTAAATAGCTTTTCAATGTGGAACTTTGTTCTTTTCGCTAGATTTATAAGGGTGGGTATCTATAAGGTCATTAGTGCCCAAGCTGTCGATAATAAAAAAGGAGTTTTAAAATATTTGATTAAGCTTTATTTTCGAAAGAATGTCATGATCGAGTGTGGCAACAACATTATCCCCGTGACAAGTAACGTCAGGCTGTCGATCAATATAATATATGTGCGGCGCTGTCAGCTGTCTTAACGCTTGAATGATTCACTTCGTGATAAATTTTAGCTTATGATTACCTTTCAGACATACGTCAATACGTCTGTTTACGTAATTACAGGCTCTATGTTTAGTGGCTTTCAGGCCGTTTTATGACGAAACGGAAGCGGGAACGCTCATTATTTTGACGGCATCGGGTCAAAGTATTTGTGAGCGAGCATGATTTATAGAACGAATCTGTGGGCGTGATGAATCAAACGTGTTATTACGAAGATTTAAATCTAAATCATGTTATTATTTCATACCCACTACCTCGAAACCATTAAGTCACGATGTTTCTTAAATATTTAGGCTACAAATTGTTTGCAAACGAAATATGTTTTAATATAAAAATATGTATATCAATTAGCCATCAAATATGAAGATCATAATGGAATTATGGAAGAGTGATATAAAAATGTTAAGTAAACTGAGTTACTAATCTTATGTATGATATGATATGTTGCCTCGTTAATAACTCAAATGAACCATGAATTTTTAATAATGATAATAGAGGTCCATCTGCCAAGTATCAGTTTTAATTACAGAGATCAGCTCTTTAGGGCTGTTCCATCATTCTATCGATAGATTAGTTACATTAAATATTTTTTTATTAATGTTCTCCCTTAAAAAAATCTTTGACTAGATCCAATACATTATCTGTGTGATATGTAATAAAAATGTTAAACTTTATGCGCCACTAATAATCTTGATGAAATACATAGATTACTATTTCGTTTGATTTACGTTTAAATCGTGATAAAAACAATTACTATCGGTAATTAATTACAGTGTTCCATATAAAATATTCATCGAAGGCCAACGTGACTTCAAATTGTAAGTATTGAGAAGATCACATATTAACAGGAACATATAATTTTACGTTTATTTATTGTATGAATTATATTATATTAAACATATCAATATATAAGCACATGAAAAATATAATGATGCATATCTTGTAGGTACATGTTTTGCTATTTATTATCCATGATTATGAATTCCCACGCATACGATGGAATGTTGTTTAATTTGCAATATTTGTCTATTGGTTAACTTAATAGTATTACCATTTCCAGTATTTATTGAATGTTAAGAAACCTTATAATGTTTTAGTTACGTGTACCGATGTATTGTTGTAGAATTTAAAGTACCATATGTAGATGGGGTTGATACAAATTCATTACATCTTTGAATGACAATGAAAAGGTAACGACTCATTGATCTCATTTAAATTTTAAATATTACTGTCGTAAGGGTTAAGCCGGCCGGTCGTCCATCAATGACAAGTTATCAGATGATCTTGAAGTTTGAAACATAAAAAGCTACTGCCATTTTCAGATACAAAACTAGCTTTCTGTATGTAGAGGACGGGCGGTTTAAAGTTAAGGTCGTTTTCACGGTGGTATTTTATTTCTTACCTGAAATTTTGAAATTATTTATTTATAAACACCATATTAGTTGTTATATTTTTCATATTTTATATTGGTGTATTGTATACTTAATTCATATAAATCAATTTAATAAAAAACATATTAAAATACATTGAATATGTTATAGATAATAAATTACATTCTATTAAATTAAGTAAAAAATAAAAGTTTCGAGTTACATCACATCAAATTTTTCAAAACGAAAATCAGAATTTATTATGTAGGAGGTATAACATGCCTTAAGAACGTCTTCATGTCCGTCAACATTTAAAGGCATGCATCAAAGTCAGTGTTATCAGCTACCGGCTCCTTTGCGAAGACGTGAATGCTTCTTACATCGCTCCTTTAAACAAACCATTCAATGAACACACAAGATTTAATCTCTCACAAAGAATTTTATTTATAAACGATAATACTCGTATTATCAAATATTGTTTTAGGTGTTCCTTAAATAATCATAACCGTATTAAAGCCAACGTAATGATTACTAAGACATTTTTTATTTATTGTAAACATAAAATTGATTTAAACTATGTTTTTCAGTTTTAATTCACATATAATAGTATTCTTGATTTAACACCAAATTTCTAATGAGTCCAAAAACAGAACATAAATTTGAATTCGCCGAAGTCTTAGTTCCGTTAAGTAATACATTGGCTTCATTTAAAATTCTACACTTAATAATGTCAATGTAACTAACTAGGGTGGTCTAATTAAAAGAATGAGTTTTACTTGACATATTTGATATCACAAAATCTCTCTCAGGTGAGCAGCGATTTAAGGCTCTCGTTAATCTTATTAGGAAGATTAATGTACAGACGCGGAGGTTAAGACATCGCACAAATCAACGCCGAATAATGAATGCAGCGATCAGGGAACAAATGATGTCGACATAAAATACTATCAGAATTATTTGGGACAATTCATTAGAGACCCTCTACGCTTTTCGATTGCCGCGATTCGTCACACTCGCGACAGATGGATATCCATCCCATACGAAGTGCCAAGAAGAAATGGTTGCAGTAAATCAAGCGATGGCCGACAATCCCGCGCAGTCGACGTCGATACATCAAGTGTAATGCCTCGGATACCGCGGCCAGATAATCGAATGTGAGCATCGGCTCGTTGTGCTGGAAATAAGATGAGCTCTCAGGTTTTAAATAGTCCAAAACGTCGTATAATATCACAGAGTCAGAGCTAATATCATCTGTAAGAATTTATATTGTAAAATTTATTGCATCGTTTCAATAAAACATTGATTAATTGAATTTCTATTCATGTCGACTAAAGTATGATTGCAAATAAAGCTGATTTTCGTGTGTGCTTTGAAGTCAGTTGTCGTCGTCTAGCGAGCGCTGATAGATCTGTAAAGTTTGCCGCGGACAGGAATATATCGTGTGGTTGCCTCTGTGCGGCTTTATTTATACATAACATCTGTTTGAAGTTGAATCTACCGCGCAGCGCGGACGGGGAGCGCATTACTGGAGATTTATTCCGCGTCTTAATTGTGAATCGATGGGTTAATGAAGATAAAACCCACGGCTGTGTTGTAAATTAGCTCGCGTGTCGACTCGTAACTCCGATAAAGGCCTTCTTTATTGCTCTGTTTGTTTTCTCGGACCGTACTTCAAAGGGAACGGAGATAAACACTACTTTTATGCGAATTTATTTATTAGTATGCTGTGAAATGCAAGCATGAGTATGCTTACTAGTACGGTAATCGGTAATTTTAAGAAATAACCAATATAAAAAATATAAATCAAATGACGGGATTGTTTTTAATTCCAATTAACCAACTTGTTTATAAATTAGCTAGCGTCAGTCGCCTGTAAACAAAAGCCATAGAGTGAGATAAATCGACACGACAGCTACTCGCACACAGTTTGATATTGACAAGACCATTGGTCCCTTGGTGAACGTACGTTGTAAGAGACATTTGTTATATCGTGACACAGATTAATTTTATTCTTAAATAATTCTGTTAACACACTTGTCTTTAAGCACGCTTCTAATATGGCCATACAATAGTCTGTGGCTCATACAAGATATAGAGTTGCAACGTAGAATCATGAAACAGCCCCATGCGGTCACACATTCACATCTAATGGCCGTGATTCGACAAGTACAAATGGCCCCTGTGACAAATGTTTCGAGGACGACCTCGTGTCACACGATGCGACGTAAGTTCAAACAGCACTATGCCAATATCGGACTTATTGTACTCCGTCTTCAATATTCCAGTCTCCTCAGACTTGTTTTAAATTGAGTACAAAGAGAACATTAGTGGAAATTTTAATGTGTATTTCAATATGTTTGATTGTGGATGTCTTCACTAACTAATTTGAATGGAAACAGACAATTGTGCACTTTCTATATCTATTGTGGTAAATTAAAACCTATAAGGCTATTTATTGCTTGGCAGGTTAGTTGGGTGAAGAATGATAAGTGATTGTACTCTATATTGATTGCGTTCTCCGTTCCCTATCCAATGCCTATCAAAGGTTCCATACAGAGGATGTAGGAAAAATACGATATACAATATAAAGTGGAAACAAGGTATGTTTCCCTAGTGCCGATTTCCTTTTCATGTTAAGTCCAACCGCAAAGGGACCTATGAGGTGCCCGTGATTTATGAGGTTACGCCACCAATTTACTGTGAAGTTTGGGTATGGCGTTACTACGTCACTTGACAAACGATGGTAAAATAAAGTGTGTAATTCAAGTGATTGGGTGAAATATGATACTTTTTGATAAAATCTATTGGAAGACCATTAAAAGGAAAGAAATAAATCTTAAAACGTAGATGTAGGCGATTTGTCTTCTAATGAAGAAAAGTGTGCCCTCAGGATGCTTTATCGTCGATCTGTGTAATTAAAACGTTACCCGGAGGAAATGTGCGGTAATAACAATAAATCTAGTGCGCTCGTAACTTGACCGTGGCTGCGTCGAGACACGACGTTAATAACCGGCGTTGGAGGGTAAATGCGGTATTACTGAATATTTGATGACAGCAAATGAATCAAAGGTCCTTTGTCCGTTTCTGAAAGAGGTTTGGATGGACAAGGAGTAATAAATGTTAGTTAAGAAATTTAAACAGACATAAAGATATTGTTATATATAATTAATCGTTTAAAATCTTACTATTTTCCCTGTGCAGAATATTACAGCGTTATTTTTGTTATTATACAAAATTTCTGTTTGAAATAGTGAAGTATTATTATGACCTTTTTATAATAAGTATTACATATTATAATAATATCCGCAGCATTCATAAAGACTTTAATAGGACATAATTTTTAAAAACCCTCCAAATCCGACCCCAGTAAGTTAAAGGCTGCAATTCTAGAAAACCATTAAGAGTTTTTAAGCATTGTCTTTAAGAAGCTTGCCATTAGCACAAGCATTTGTTTCCTCCAGATAACATCAACGGCTAATGAGCCGTCGCCTTTCCCAGTTTAATCTGCACCTTTGGCTTTTTGCTTCTCGCACGACTCAGTGTTGACTTAAATTTAAATATGGTTCTCAAAAATTTTACAAATACCTTCTTGATAGTGTGATCAAGATTGGTGTTTATTATAAAAGCGTAATTGATAAGTAACATGAATTACTTTCTTATTTTGTGTAAATTACAAAAAAACTTTTCGCGTTGTTGGTTTTAAGTTCATCTTATAATATGTATGGACTTAAATTATATCAAACATATTAAACTTGAGCCGAATCTAATCAATCTTACATTACACAACACAATAACAAAGATGTCAGTCACCTCCATGAGGCTGTTTGTTAGCGAAAGTGCCCCTAAACTAGGTACATAAATTATTTTGTCTGCCCAAGTGTAAGGAACTCCTCAGGAATTTATTACAGATTCATTTCCAAGTTAAAGGCGATAGCGAATATGCATTGTACAGTTAATGTATGTATAATGATAATAATCATGTCTTTTTTTCACACCATTGTCCTAAAAGAAAATATTTTGTGACATTTTATTTACGGTTCAGATTTTATTGTTATAAGCTTTAGAATTAAATTATTTAAAAAACTCATAGTATTCATTTGTGGCGTTTATCAAAACCTAAAAAAATGTAATAACTATTTATTTAACAAATGATATTAAGTAAAGTGGCACATGCCTTGATCTTTGTATGAGCAGTTTCAAAATAAGAAGATTTTTTGGGCCAAGCGACTCGGAAAAATAGTAGCAAGTGCCGACAACCACTTTGTATGTAACAGAGAAGGTAAAATATTATTCGCAGTGGAAAATCTATTTTTTAGTAGGGAAGAGTTTATTTAAAAATGATGATGGCGCCCTTTCTTAACCGACTTCATAAAAGGAGGAGGTTCTAAATTTGTATTAATTCTTTTATTATGTATGTTCCCTGATTTCTCGAATACTTCTAGACTGACTAAGAATTTAGGTTCTTATTGGAACAGTCTTTACAGCCCCCCCCCTCACTGTGGTCCCATAGTCACCACGCCAGGTTTCTATTATAGGATCCTCTAAAAATTGTGAAATTGAAATCAATAAAACTTGAGGAATACAAAAAAAACGTTGTTCAGCATTTCCCAAATTTTATTAAGACCAATCATTCTCTTCTGCTGTTTTAGGGTAAGGTTTGGTTTAATTTAGATCTAGGTTAGGTACTTTTAGGTCGTTCTTACTTACAATAAGTATTTAGTTACTTAGTCTGTGGAAGACAACGGTTTTAAAAAGTAATTAAATATTGAGAAATTGTATATAAAAAGTTTGGTATTAAATTAGATTATTGAAGAGTAAGTAAAGTTTAAATTAGGTGTTTAGTTTAGTATAGGTGTTTTTTGTCCCGATATTAATAATGTTGTATTAGACAGGTTTGGTAAGGAAATAGTCTGTAAGGGTAAGTTTTGTTTTTGTTTTTTATTTTCTGTGTTCCTATATTGTTATTTTTAAAGTCGTTTATTTTTATGTATTGTTCTTTCTTTCAGGAACGTTTTTTTTATAATGGAGAAAACTTTTATTCAGACTTTTTGATTCTATCATAGAGAGCATGTTTTTGTATTGGATGTTGCAAAAATCTTTAAAAAAAAAATTGTTGGGTATTTATAAACTATTTGTAAATAACTAATCTTAGTATTTAGACTTTTTATGAATCCTATAGTCTTTTTGATATTATTTTCATATAAGTTTATTCATGAAAATTTGTAACAATTAATTTTCTTGCAGTATATTATAATAGATTATTTTAATTTTTTCCTCTATTTTC
>JAAAKD020000458.1:9068158-9084881 GCA_010014825.2 Danaus melanippus
ACGTCGCAAAGACATAATTTCATTTTGCACCACCTATATTTGCTTCGTGTTAATCGGCTTACGAATATAATTCCGTGATATAAATCATTATTAATAAAACAATTAATCAAGTTAACGATTTGATGTAGGTATATCTCGCCGGGACTCTATCATTCAGTAACTCGTTATTAAGATAACATCTTCAACGTAATATTATTTGTTTTAAATAAATTTATTTTATTTATCCTTCTTCAATGAAATTCATGAATAGTTTTAAAACATTTAAATCGGTAATTTAAGGCAGAGATAAAGGACGCTGCAGGTGTGTTAAATAAATCTTTTATTTGTAAAAATTCACATATACATCTGAAACGTTAAATTAATATTTATATGTAAAATATTTTGCACGCAACCTTTTTGTTCTTTTGTTAATTTAAAGTAGACAAGTCGATATCTTAGACTTTATCTGTTCTAGAAACCTATTTAATACAAAAGAATCAATGATTTATACTATGATTTATTGGTTGCCAAAAGATTTGTAATCTAATTTAATATATATATATATAAATATATCATTATAAGTAATCTTATGCCTTTCCTTTTAATACAAAAGAAATATCTTCAAATGGTTAGTCCAATATCTAATGTACTGTTTCGAAATCACTATTCACCTATATTTATTTTAATTATATATACAGCTGGTTATTTTTACTATAAAAATATTATAAGAAAAACTTACTTTACCTGTTAATAATACACAAAATGTTAATAAAAATTACTTAATATGATCATTTATTGTTTTAATGATGTTAAAGTATTAGAATTTATTTATTGTCATTTTATAGAATAAAGTTATAATAATGTTATTTTCAAATTACAATATCGATAAGGTCCAATAAAGGTTAGTACTGAATAAAATAACCACATGATTTGTGCTACTTCATAAAATTTGAATTGAAAATATAAAGGTTTGTTAAAGATTTCGTGATATTATAATTGTCAAAGAAATACAGATTCATTTGTTTATTAAAACTTATTATTAAACCCATACCTTAAAAGACTAATTAAATATAATTTGATCTAAATAACTGTTATCTTCATATTACAGAGAGTATAAAAAAATATATCATTTAAGTCAATTATTCAATACATCTCGTAGAATACATTAAATCAGTCTGCGCTAGCAACAGATGTGTCAATTAATACTGAGAGCGGTGTGCCGCAATCTAGAATTCAGTGTGTGAAATGACTTACTTATACAACACTATTCATGTACACAATTACAAAGATCAATTATTCAAAAGTTTAATATGGTTAATAATTTTAAATATGCTGAAATAACCTAATAAAGCTCTAATAGAATGTATTATAAATGAAGTTTTATAATATTCGAACCAAAAATAACAAAACGAGCCATCAGACTATGTATTTCAAAGGGATAATGTTATTTGAGATCAAATAATAACCATTTGCCAAAATATTCAGTCATAACTCATGACCATCGTATAAGAACAGACACTAAATTATTTTATGTCTACATTCCACGCTCGATTTACTTTGATATATAGATTCTTAATGTAATTTATACCGCGTGTAGACTTCTAAACAACTGGTTTTTATATAATAGAAATAGTAATGTTAAAATTATTAATAATAACATTGAGAGTACCGGCTGTAAGCTCATAAGGGAACCTTGAACGTTCACGAAAACGAACAATTGTTATTCAAATATCAAACAGCGATATTCTAAAGCATTAATATCAAAATCCATTAATATGTACCACAGCCCAACTGTCAATCAAACTCACGCCAGATTATCACTTCAAGCAATCAACTGTACAGGACATGACGACACATTGTTTGAGATGTCAAAATATCAAATGACGCATCAATCGATCTGAGCCGCACAACCGCATAGCCATAACCACAATTCGTTATACCCTACAGAAAATATTCGTACAATAATATATCATACGTCCATCACTATAATAAACAAAATGGCGTCAACCTATTCGTTCTACCATCTCATAATGAGGCTGCAATTATGGTTGGCAAATTGCATGTCTATAAGCCCGGGAATATAACCATTAATGTCATGATCTTAAAGTTTAATATTGAACGTGTAAATATATTTGCTGGTGGCAACAATTAGCTAATTACCAGCCCTGTGACATGTTGTCAGCGTCGCTCGTGACAGTCTGCGGACGTGGAGCGACAACCTTTCGTCGCCTTCTATTATCGCGACGTGAATGGTTCGCCATAGGGCTGGCAGCGCTTACAAAAAAAACTTCTTTGATCTATTTATAATATTAACATCCGTAATACTTGTCAGTTCTTTATTTATTACGATGTCTAATGTTTCTTATATAAACATGTTCAAGAGTTTAGACAGATAGATTTTTTATTTTTTATAACATGTCTTTATTATACTTTTCTATTGGATAAGATTTATTTGTTATTCCGCTCGTTTGGTTGTTTACTTTAATAATAATTTTCCTATGGATAAAAAATTATCTCTCTCCTAATAAATCCTTAAAAGATAAATAAATTAATATGATTAATAAACATAATTTGTAAGGGAAAGTACTTTTTAATAGTAAACAGAATATTAGTGTCGATACAATATTCTAACATGTAACAATATAACAAATCGAAATAATTGTCATGTAAAAGGCTGAACAGTCTCGTTTCAAAAAGAGAAAACAATATTAATAATAAATGGGTCGCACATAAATTAAGTAACCCCTAATTCATACGAATGCAGGCGATTAATATTCATAAAATGTAGCAAGCCATTTAGCGTCCGCAACATTCGCGACACGGAGCGTCTAGCGTGTCGTGTCGTATTCCATTTATTTACACGAGTGCATTTGTTCCAGGACCGGGCTGATTTACAGCCGTGTCGACGAGCACAGACCGACACGCTGACGGCCTGTGGCAGCTGAACAAGTCGCCTGTCAGGTTACGGCTCTATGGAAATAAGTTTTGAAGAAAAATCCTAAGGAACTTGGTTAAGTATTTGAGCTATGAACGTGGAAATTCCTTTAATGATTTATATTAGTTCTCAGTAAATATACGTTGTTGAGTTAATAGCTCGTATTTGCATTTAATAGTTTTAGCAGGTCGTTACTAATTTTACAATTATAATGTTTTTTGCTGTTACATTATGTTCTGTAATTGGTCTGTTATTTATCTTTTGTCGCTTATTAGCTGTAATTAAGGCTTTAACTTGAAATAGGATGAAGTGAGTGTTGATTTCTGCTATTCATTTAATAGTTGTTTGGTTTCTCATACTTAGCCTTTATCTTCTCGCATTATGATGTTAAAAATATATAGATGTATTCTTATTACCATAGACAATTCTTTTAGTCTTCTAGTCTTTTTTATATTTTCTTAAGACGTGATCTTATAAAACTTGGTATTATTTTAGTTTGAACGACTATACGCTACAACGTTACGTTTAATTTGGATCCGTTTTACGAATTTCTCATCATTAATCAAAGCAGAACAACCAGAGAAAGTGAGAGATAATGTGTGATCAAACTTTGGCACCAAATCTGCTGGGCCAATATTGGCGATGCTTCATCGAGAAGACTTAAGAAGCTGGAGCAGTGTTTGTTCAAATAATGGCTCACATTGACCATTAGAGCGACGTAACGCAAATCGTCAATCATCCGTACGCATTAATCTTCTGCAGACAACTTGATAGATCATCGTTGTACGTCATCGATGTAAGAAGCAATACGTTATAATGGATGCGGTAATGTATTCTATACAATCAATATTCACCTAAATAATAAGTATGGGTTGTTGATATTTATTAGTTCATCGAACATTTGATAGCATTTATTATAAGTAATTATATATTATACCGTAAAATATGATTTATATCTATTGTCATAAAAAATGTTATCAGTTATTTGTAATTGAAGCGGAACTCATTTGTAGTTAATCTGAACAGTCGTATCTACTTATTATCATTTATTAAAAAGCGCTTTTGTAGCGCTTAAGGTTAAATAGGATACTATTAATATTGTTTTTACTACTGAGACTACAGTGTCAAAGGTTAGACAGATACAAAACATATTTTACAAGCAAACATAATGATACATCGTCAAATGTCGAAATCGTTCCATCATGTCCTTGACTTAGGCGGTGATACCTCTCATGAATTCTAGAAGATATATTAAACTATGTTTGTATTCTCATGCTGTAGTATTTAGATATTTATCGTATTTTCATAAAAGCTTACTACATTTACAGAGGAAAATCGCTTTGTCTCGTCCGATTTTCGCAATCAATGCAACGGACGTAGGAGCCGGGCTCGCGGCTCGCAGGTAATAAATCGTGTTAAGCAAGTAGGTTGGGCCGTTTTATCAAAGTCAATCGGTATCGCACCGCCAGTGTTGAGTAATTACGACTACGGCCTTTGTTTGCCACATGTTTCTGACGGCCTGCGCGATTATTATATTGTTTGTTTACCATTTTATAAATTCCTGGTACGCTTTTTGTATCAATTCGTAAAACTATTATAATATTCATAACGGCGGTTTTGATGTTTATATTGGATGACTTTCCAGGTACAGATTATTTGGTATATTCAAGAGTAAATGCTTTGATAAATATAAAGTACATACTCCAACGAAACATCTTAAGGACGTCATTCAATTCTAATTTAATCTTATACACCATCAATCACTGTTACAACTTTGAATATTTATTCGGTAATTATTCTACATTTATCAATTTTGACGTCTGAATAAGAATAGACAAATAAACGTACATTAAATCTGGCCATAAGACGATTGAGCTTCAGATAAAGACAATTTTGTATCTTAAATAAATATGTTAAATCAAAAGACGAAACATATTTTAGGAGGAAATCACACGTATTCTAAATTGATTCCGTGGAAGTAGCTGAGAGGTGGGAATTCCTGGGAGTGGAAATATAAATATGATCTATATATGAATGAAAATTGAGTGACGTGGAAGGTCAAACTAAACTGGATGCTCGTGATAAATGACCGCTCAGATAAACATGGCCACTTTATCATAGGGGTGGCTATGATTTATTCATGCGCTTGTTGGATACAGAAGCCTGCATTTTGTTACTCGAAAAGTTCAGTTACGTACTGGGGATGGAACGAAAATTGTTAGAAAGTTTTTACAAAATGAACGGGATATTTATATATTTTTATTGAGAGCAATAATAGTTGGGCGAATATTTTTTAGACTGAAAGTAAAAAAAAATTAAGACTGGGTAATTAAAAATTTCTAAAGGAGGAATAGAATTGAGGAATAAGTAAGAGGAGAATAAGATATGTCCACATTTCTACTCGATTGACAAGATTAAGACTTTTATTTCTAGTTTCGTGTTGTAAGAGAAAAAATGGATCTAGTGCAATTACTTTTAAATCTGAAAATTGTCTTCTAGGTTTTTAAATAATAATTTTGCTTCCTGAAAATTATAATTTATGAAATTCTTTAATAATCAATCTGATATTAGGTAACATTTTTTTTTCTAGCAAAATTTTTTTTTCTAGAAAACTCTAAAAAAAAAACCATCAATAAAAATATTTTAAAACTTTTTGTAACATTTTTTCTACTCAAAATAATGTAAACCCTAAATTTATGACATTTTTTTAATAAAATGAGTATTATAAAAAATATCAAACATAGATAAGCATGATAGAAAAACCATTTTGGAATCTATTTCAAATATTAATAATCATCAATAACCAATATATCAACTGTCAGAACATTGAACTCATGATAATTAAATTCTGATTTGTAGATATTATAATAAGCAACGTTTCCCCGAGATAAAATCTGTATTAATTAATTCGGCTTACCTCGTGATCGATCACCATTTTAATAGGTATTTGTTCACAGTTGCAATTCGTTGCAAAAGAATATAAAACTGGCAGTAATTTAGAGTTCTGTAGATATGAAAGACGTTAAGATTAATATATTGTAATCAATCATACAATCGGAAACATTCGATCCTCATTAGCGAGTAGATTTATATAAGTTGTCCGTTTTCGCAACTGAAAGTAATCGACTTGGGACAGGTTGATGTATCGCAGCGTAACAGCTTCTGTTCGCTTAATAATGTCATATGAATAATTTATAAGCATCTGCTAGATGACAAGATACATAATAAAGCCGTGGAGAGCGTGTGTCGGCAGACTATGATGATATTTAAAAGGCTACCTGAGATTTGAAAATTTTAAAGAAACTTGAGTACTTGTATATTAAAGTGTACATGTACATTTTCAATTTTATTTGGACCTGTTTTGTCTCTAACTATGTTAGCGTAGAATTTGATTGTCAGAAGAAATATTATGCTCATTCTTCTAGTAAATCCTGTGAGATTAAAAAAATAAGGAATGGTATCTTCATTACATTTCATTTCTTTATTTGTTTGCTAGTCTCCTTTATCGATTCCTAATAAAAAACATTACTTTTTTTTGAGAAAGTTGTATAGATATTTTTTATTTTAAACCATATAACATTTGCAGCTGATAATAATACAAGTGTTATAAGTTTATTGTTTAAATAAACACCTAAAACAACAATTTGCTAGAAAAACTGTTAGTCATTCGTATATTCCTCTTTACTAAGTTATATTTTCTTTGAAGACGAGTAGTTGAATTAAGAATTTATAACAATAAGATAACACTTTATTGCACACCACATCAGAATAATAATAAAAACGTGCCAACAAAAAAGAAAAGCCAGTACACAATGGAGCAGTCTTATCGTTAAATAGCGATCGTACCAGACAATCTGCAGTTGCAGGAACTAAATACGAAAACCTAAACGATATGAATTATAAATAGAATTCTCATATTGTATGCTAAAGACATACTAATATTTATTACATATACTTTCATAGTGTATGACACAAACATAGTATACCTAGTATACCTAGGTACTAAAGTAAATATGTATATCATTGTATCGTCATAAATTATATGGTACGATGGTTCATCCTAAAACGATTAATTTTTAGACGTAGGTTTACAAGTGGATTACTTACTTGTCTGACATTTAAAAAAGATAATCTAAAGTAAAATTAATAAAACACTAATGATTAGAGGAAAAAAATAAATGGGATACTAAGCGGACACTTTTATAATAGAAGATAAGGAAGTTATAAGTTTCCTAAAGTAACTTTGGCAAGTTTGATGAAAAATATATAAAGGGCACTATGATTTGAGAATGAATGAATTGAGAGTGAAATTGAAATAGACTATTATTGACAATCCAGAACAAGAGTGAGTTACACCGACATAAGACACCATAGAGGCAAAACTTTTATCTGGATAGATAGTTAGCGAACATGTTCATATTATGGAATTGATGTAAAGAAAAGGTATTTCATTTTATTTGGAATGCTTACAGAATTAATGCTTAAACAAAACGATTTAAGAATATTGTGTAGTTAAGGGTGTATGATAAAATAAATACTTAGAATAGTGTGAACTGTCTAAAGTCAGTGGTGGCTTAGTGGTTAAAAGGCTCGCCTCTCATGCATGAGGGCGCGGGTTCGATCCTGGCATGTACCAATGTGATTTTTCCGAGTCATATGTACTTTCTAAGAGTATTTAGATACCACTGATTAATGCATTCCCAAAGAGGGTTGATGTAAGGCAGGCGGCCGGTCGTAAAAAACAATTAGCTAAAACTATTCTATTATAACTATGTAAGGCAGACCCTGGCCAAAACTGTGAAATTGGCAGGTAGAAGAAAAGTGTGAACTGTCTAATGAAACTTATTACTGAACTTCATTCCGTACCGAATCTTCCAAAATCCATATTTGAGATAGCTTGACTTACAAAAGCCACTATTATTTTGAAATAAATGATATTTCATTTTTTTTTTCATAAGCTTTGTATTAACAAAAACTTTAACATTTGGTCGTTGTAAATTTGTAAATCGTCTAATAATGTGTTTTAATTATAATCTTTCTACGATATAAAAAATGTTTTGTGTCTAAAGGTTTTGCTAAATCATGAATGTCTTGCATCCGAGTTGAGAATGTTTAAAAAACGGTTTTAATTGAAATAACAAAATATTATTCTGGATTTACGACTTAAGTAAAAAAATATAAAGCGTTTGTAATAGCTAATTTTGTCTATATTACATGAGAGTGGGGTTATGACTTATGAGTCAAGTCGCCCCAAAGTCTATTTAGCGTGGTAAACAATATTGGACCCATAATCGATTGAGAACAAGTTCTCGTGAATTCATTATCGTGAAAGTTCAATGTTTAATGTTACTGTAATAAAATAATTTAGCAATATTATATATGATTTTGTTGAAATTGAGTCTAATACACTAGATTAACCTGATAAATATAGATTAGATATGTACAGCAATATGGTTATTGTAGTCGTAAACTCTGTCAATGACATATTTATTGAGGCATTTATATCATTTATACAACATTTTTTAGCCAACTCCCAATAAAACTATTTATTGCAAATAAGTACTATACACACGTCAATCAAGAGGTTTAATGTAGCTATGCTTTTTAAGAATTATATCAATAATCAAACGAATGTATGCAACGGAAACTAACTGAGAAATATATTATTATGTTAGCCATAACAACACATAATTCTATACATAATGTATAGTTAACATAAACAGTGTAATCATCTTTCGATTTCCTCTTTTAAAATTGTAATTTGTTTGTCAGAGGTGAGGCGTCAAATTGTAGAGTACGTAATGACGGGGTAATGACACTATAATGATGGTCCATGACTTTGTTATAGAAACTTGTAGCGTTAGGACAATTGATACTTGCGTCTGTAATATTTTCTACGAACAGAGGTATCTAAAGGGAATTGACGTTATTGTCAAATAATTAATTCGACTAAATACAAACTTTCAAATTTCTAGGCTTGTTTGATTGACATTTAAGAGGAAATGGTACTGCATGAAAATTGCAGCAAACAAGAAGTCAATTCATCTAATGGTAAATAATCACTGCAGCTCTTAGACATCGACAAAATAATAGGTGTAAGAAGAGCGTTGCGTCCTTTTTTTTACAGGCGTTATCTATTTAGTTTGATAGCAAATTTCACCCTTTTCGTACTCGCTCCTATTAAGAAAACTGCTCTAAGGTGATTTCAATTTCAAAAATTTGTTTATTATAGGCTCTTAAACATATTCTCGAAAGACATTTAGTTGAATAGTTAATTAGTGAATTAAACATCATCGTGGTAACATGTCGTTGGTATGCAGTACAGTATGAGTTAGGAGACATAAGGTAACTTAGAAAAGGTTGGCTCAGTCCAAGCATGATCCGTCCAATAAACTTTTTTCTTTCTCTTGGCTATCTGAATTAAGCATCTACGGCTAGTCCATAGATGCATAATTTCAATAAAAGTGTTTGGCGACACACCCAAGTGTTTCGGCCCATACTTTTGGTATATTCAATTAGTTCTTGTCTACATAGCACATTGGTACAAAATTATTTACTTCTTTTAAATTTCCTTAGAAGGACACGTCTTTAGTTCAAATTAATAGTTTCTGAAAATATTTATTTTAACCCCCTATTTCAAGTCCTACTTATAAAATGTGAATTTAATTATTTTTATAATAATATTTAAACTATAATATTATGCTATATAAGTATAGAATAATATTATATATTAAATACCATAAAATTTAAGGTGCATGATCAGTAAATTGAATGTGAGGACACGTTTGCCCTCCGCTGACTGCGTGTGGCCGCGATTGATATCATGTTGTTTGATTTATACACTCCTTTATTACCACGAAGAAAATACATTGAATCGATTTATAGTATTGAAAACGATAAATAAAACGTGACATCACTTTAAGTGTACATTAAAAACGTGTAATTTTACAAAACAAAACGCTGTTGATATCTTTATTTATAAATAATAATAAATTACTTTAGGTTTTATTTTATTATAGGTATATAATTTATCTCTATCATACCTTATTAATAAGTTACTAATGAGCTTTATAAAATGTCATTATATTAGACTCCGTGACATCTTCGTGTCACAATCGTGCGATCTGACAGCGGCTGTTGGAATGAATATTCGTAACAAATCACAGTCCAGTGGCCACCGGTGACTGGAATAGAAAAAGCCATAGAGGCGTCTCTAATAACCAGCTTTAAAAATTATCTCCACTTTATCGTTCTTCATACACAATAGATTTGATTATTAAAACATAATGCAAAAGTAGAATGTGGTTGTTTAACTCAAGGACAATTTAAACACAACAATAATTAATAGAATTTATTCCAAATTTTAATTAATATACGTATTCATAAAACGTCATGTTCAACGAAAAGCATTTATCAATTGATATTTAAATAGTATGCTTGTTTTATTATTTCTTTCTATTAAGTGACTTTCTATCTCAATAATATTATTGTTACTAAAGTAGCTATTGTAAGAATGTCAGAAACAAGATACTAATAATAAGTTTGTAACATAAAATCATCTCTATAATTCAAAGAGGAACTCGTCGGCGAGATCACCGCAGGTTATTACGCGTTGCGTCGACCATTACTATTTTATTATGTTAATTCAAGCTGTCAGTCGTGTCGTGCTAGATTGTCAGATTTATCGCGTAGCCCGGCCCGGTATTACTAAATAAATATGTCAGTACGTCCGTTAAGCGAGCTTGGCTTATTGAATTATTAATATTAGTAGTAGTTATTCTTCCGCTTCGAGTTTTAACAAACTGATTATGTGTTTTAATAAAACTATATTTGTCGGTATTTGAATCATAATTTATCGGTATTCTTTATATTATATTGAGTCCGTTGTTTAGATAAGTTTTGAGGAACGGTGATCACTAGAAAACAATATTAAAATATCTCCCAATTAGTGTTGTTCTATCGTATACTTCGAAGGATTTCTTAATTTTTGCACATTGATCTCTATGCAAGAAGATCACGTTAACTACAATTGAGATCTGGTACTGTAGTCTCGAATATTTAATTTCTAATGAGGAGATTTTAGAAGTTACATGTTTGCCAATATTCCTTGCTACAGTCATGATGATATTTAATTTTTTGAAATATTTTTTCATTATCCTTAGCGAAGCCGTACGTCTAAAGGCCGAACTACAGCACTTGAGTCATGCTATCAATATCAGCACCCTGGACGTGTCCCGTTAGCATCGGAATAACAACAGAAGTCATCAGTAATAGTACTACCTCCTGCTATATATTCATATGTGAAAGGAGTCAATGATAGAAAAGGCAGCATTTTGAGTAAAATGTCAAATAAAACATCACATACGTTACAAAAAATTGAAATTCTTGAGAAACAATTCCTATTACCAATTAACAATATTTTAGATTTCAGAAACTTGATAGGGACACAGGCTTTGGTATATAGGACAAAAGTATATTTTATATTAAAAATAAAAAAAAGTAAATATACATATAAAACTATAGAGATCATGTCTGGTACATATCTGACATCTGGCATCTATTTATTTAAAATTTAGAGTTCTATATCCATAGCCGGATAACCTAGTCTCAAGGACAGAGCGTTCTACGAGCATCAGGATCAGTATGAGTAAAAATTAAGACGTCCTTGGGAGAAGAAGACAAAGGAAGAACACTGCAAGGAATGAAATTCAGACAACATAAAAAAAATTAAAGCCTATCAGAGCCCAATGCTGAGCAGGCCTCTTCTCACATGGAGGCGGTTTGAGCATTAATCACCACGCTTGCTCAAGATGGGTTGGTGATTTCAAACTTACAATTGTGAAATTATAAGTCCAGGTTTCCTCACGTTGTTTTCCTTCACCGTATGTCAGTGGTGTCTAAATACTCTTAGAAAGTACATATGACTCAATCACATATGAAAAATCACATTGGTACTTACCAGGATCGAACATGCGCCCTCATAGTTTTATTTATTTTTTTTTACTTGCAAAAATCTAAAACATCATTATAAATATATGTTGTATTGTTGCTTGTATGGTTTTATTATTATTAGATTAAGATGAGAAAGGAACCGTTTTGACTAATGACGAGGCTATAAAAGATCAATGGAAGGGATATTATGAAAAGTTAATGAATGAGGAGAATAATTGGAATGGCGTTCTACCTAGAGCACCGATAAATATGACAGTTGTAAAAGAGATTACTGTAGATGAGGTTAAAGTGGCTGTGCAAGGAATGAAGAATGGTAAGGCAGTTGGGCCAGATGGCATACCAGCTGAAATGTGGAAGGTTCTAAATGTTGGTGGATGGAAATGGTTAGCTTTATTCTTTAACAAGTTGTTACATGAGGAGCCATACCCATTTTTTAAAACAAGGGTGATGTACAGGACTGTAGCAACTATAGAGGAATAAAGCTCATGTCACATAGTATGAAAATTTGGAAGAAAGCAAGATATCACAGAACCAATTTGGGTTTATGCCCGGGTGTGGAACAACGGATGCCATATTCGCACTGCGCCAATTATGTGAGAAATAGAGGCAAGCGCACAGAAACCTCCATAAAGCATTCGTTGACCTGGAAAAAACATTCGAGAGGGTGGCCCGTGATGTTCTGTGGTGGGCTATGGAAGAGAAGGGAGTTCCTGGAAAGTACGTGCAACTTGTACGTGCTATGTATGAAAGAGCGAATACGCAAGTCCTTTCTGTAGCCGGAGTAACCGACAAGTTCAGTGTGGCTGTGGGCCTACACCAGGGATCGGCTTTAAGTCCTTATTTGTCCTCGTAGTGATGGATGCATTGACATCATACAAACAGTGGGAGGCAACTTGGTGCAAGCTCTTTGCGGACGGCATTATTCTTGTTGGAGAAGATGTTTTTGAGGTGCAGAGTAGGCTGGAAAAATGGCAGGATAGACTGGAGAGTGTCGGACCAAGTATTAGCAGTACCAAAACCATATGTTCTGCGACTTTGGTGGCACATCCGGTTTTTGTCCTATTGCCTTAGACGGTGTATCCCTTCCAGTTTAGTCCAATTTCTGGTACCTCGGATCATTGATCCAAAACGATGGTAATATAGACCGAGACGTGCAAAATAGATTAATGCGGGATGGATGAAATGGCGACAGGTCATAGGAAGAACTAGTGACCCACGCACGCCCCTTAAAATTATGGGGAAAATATACAAAACCGTCATAAGACCTGTTGTAATGTATGGGTCTGAGTGTTTGGCAATCAAAGGATAGATGATAAGAGAGTACACGCGCTGGAGATGCGAATGTTGAGATGGATGTGTCGAGTGACAAGAAGTGGTAAGAGGTAACAATTATATCAGAGGAAGTTTGAAAGTAGCGCCGGTGACTAATAAGTTGAGAAGTAATCGATTAGCGTGGTATGAACATATTGTGTGAAGGGATGAATGTCATATAACAAGAAAAATGTTAGATATAAATGTGGCTGGATATGTGGGTCGAGGTAGACCTAAGAAAAGATGGATGGATTGCGTTAAGGATGACCTGGCTAAGAAAGGGGTAACCGATGAGATGAAGGCTAATAGACTGGAAGAGAAGAACATGTCGTGCCGACCGTACATAAAGTGGGACCAGAGCAGGAAAAAATTGACGAATAATTAACAAAAATTGTTTTATAGTTTGTATAGCTTCTATCAGTCCATTATCAATGAATGCTAAAAGTTAATATATTTTATCGAAATTAATTCTACGCCCTAATTTCATAGACAACGCAGAACTTAATATCTTATTTTTAAGCATAACAGATAAACTTGTATAATTTATTAGATTATTATATTTTTAGAAATAAGAAATTCCATCATAATTGATAATTTATAACCCTTAAACACATAAGCTTCTTAGTGTTCCTTGTAAAAAATTCATAAAAAATATATTGGAAAGTAATACAACTAATCCGTCTATAAATCATAAGCTATATATATCTATTTATATCTAAAAGTAATCAGAAGTGGAAAATCCATTTCATAAATAAATCCATCATGATATACGTCAATAGATTTTATAATATTTAATGTACATATTCATAGTTTCCTTGTAAACGATGAATTCATTATCTATTAATTGAATATTTCTTAACAATTACTTATTAATATTCATAGAAAATTAAATTTCAATTGGATTTTCATTTTAATAATTAAACATTTTATGAATGAAAACTTGTGCACGTGATGTGCACGAAAAACGATTTAAACTAAAACATAATAGAATATAGTATGTATCATAACGTTAGTTTACAGGTTTATAATCAGATCTTTTCTGTTAATAAACTATTACCCCATAACTAGACCGCCTTATTAAATAACTGCGACAGTTAGTAGCTTAAGGATCACAGCTTAACAATAACACTTGTATTCTATATCTAGTAAATACAATTTTCTATATATTGAATCTTTTCTGGTTTTCTCCTCTTTTTATTCTATTTTGAATAAAAAAAAACAAATGTGACTTACATTTATTGTAAGTTGAAAACAATTATAAGTACTTTTTTTCTTGTTTGCTTTTTCATCGAAACAAATAACCCTAGCATTATCTCTATTCTAAGATTGATTCAATAACATTTAATTTTATAATATTTGATTGTACTTTAAATTTTATTTTTTTATATCTATATCTTGAATAAGCTGCTTTTTAGGTTACAAAAACCAATAGCATCAAATACTTACTTTATAAATAAGAACCAACCGTATAATTATTATCACGAAACAATGCACTCGTAAAATAATAATTAGTTTTTTAAATTGTATTTTAATTTATAATATCAGCAAATAATAGGCAATATTTTATAAATTCTTGCATACAAAAGAATAAATAAAACTTCTGACCTTTTCCACTTATTTAATTATTGGAGTTATGCACTAAAATGGATTTAAATACTTATTATCTTTCGAGTAATTAAGGACACGGTATTTACGATTTTATTATACATTTTATCAGGATCGTGTTTGGTAATTACATTTTTCTTCTAATTAAAGTGAAAAAATACTATTATTTCCATAATTACATTTTTATTGCATCGATTCTCATAGAAATTAGGCTGCATCTGCAAAAACAATTAAGCACGTTTGTAGTTGGTACAAATTATGAAATAAATTATTTTGTGAATCATGAAAAAGAGAGAGATTTTGTGAAAGATTTGTAACTCTTAACATAGTTTTTGAGATTTATGATGAGTGATTTATTTATTAGATAATTTTATGAATTTAAAATCATTTTGAGACGGTTTTTTTTATAAGTTTTTAAGGTGGTAAGACCTCGACTTATTCAACTTAGTTTATCGTCTAAAGTAACACAGTCTCGCTTAAATAAATAGAGACAGTTTCTTTTGTTTATTTACCGAATAAACAAACTTAAGAAGTGTAAACATAAACAAATTTTTTCCGAGTTATAATTCAGAGTACTGTAGAAATTTATGTTCCCCATACTTTTCGTATCTTGAGCAACGCATTTCTAAACGGCCTTGGTATAGTCCCTAAGAAATAAAATAAGAAAATAAAAAAAAAAACAGACTAACGAAACATTTGAAACCTAACGTTTCAATGTGTTTTGCTTCTCTTTCAACACTTATATTTTTTACAACATGAGTACATTAATTCAAACTGCGTGAGTACGGAAAATGTACCTAATACATAATCAACAGCCTATCAGAGCCCACTGCTGAGCAAAGGTCTCTTTCACATGGAGAAGATTTGAGCATTATTCACCACGCTTGCTCAAGACGGGTTGGTGATTTCAAACTTATAATTTGTAATTATAAGTCCAGTTTTCCTCGCGATGTTTTTCCTTGACCATCTGTCAGTGGTGTCTTAATACTTTTAGAAAGTAAATATGACTCGAAAAATCACATTGGTACTCGCTAAGCTTAAAACTCGCGCCCTCATGCACGAGAGATGGGCCTTTAACCATTAGGCCACCACGATTACCTAATAAGTAATAAGTAAATTAGCTAATGTGAGCCATAGTTGCAGCCGTTTCTGTGTCGGTGGCTCTGTTGATCAATCTTAAAATTACCCCCACTCCGTGACCCGCTGTAATGTAACACACAATAGATAATTGCAAATATTAAGGGCGTCTAACAGAGTATCCATTACAAAAAAAGTTTTTCTCCATTTAAATCAGTACAGAACTAAATTACCAGAACTTAATCTTTTATTCTTATATCTGCACTTATAATACAATATTTATAAATTAATTTCCAGTTTAAATGAATTTTTGGTCATGCTCCAACTAAAGAACCCATACAACCCCAATTCCAAATAAAACAAAAAAGTTTAAAATTATTCAAATGAAATAAACGACCTATAATTCATAAAAGGTAATTACAGGAAACAATCGGGCGATAAATAAAAAAGCCATTTACAGAAGTGTGTCCAATTTGAAACCGTAGATAAATAAAATAAAAATTAATTGTGAGTCGTTCATTATATAGCCAATACAAGGTGCAAGTGGAAATTGCTTACAAAATATTATTATAATTTAATATTATTCATTAATTAATTCCCAATAATCAACTCCTGTCGTATAAATCATGTAATTTAAATACCGTTAATTATTTTATTTGCCGCCTAAATAAAAACTAGAAAAAACTTTTCATAAAAATAAATTATCTTTTAAAAAATGCTGTAACTCGTCATACCAAATAGTAGTTTTAGAGAAGATTGACACACTAATCATCTCCCGACACCGTTAAAGTCTTAATTATGTTATCATTAAAATGTCACTTATAAAATTGTATAATAGAAAATAGTGTTGAGGCGATAATATAA
>JAAAKD020000458.1:9203891-9216246 GCA_010014825.2 Danaus melanippus
ATCCCTCCCAGCTGTGTTCTGTGCCAGCAGACGGGCCACCCAGCGAACTATCGCGGGTGCCCGAAAGCTCCGCGCAGGGCAAAGCGAGGGGGGAAAAAGCCCTCGCACAACCAGAAGGCTCCTCAAGTCGCTGGTTCATCTCCTTCTGCCCCTCAAGCCCCCAAGGCACCTCAGGCACCTAAGGCCCCTAAGGCCCCTCAGGCACCCGAGGCCCCTAAGGCCCCCCAGGCACCGTCGGTCAACGCCTGGTTTAGGAATAAACCCGCCGAATCGACCACCACAACGCAGCCGGCTGCGCCCGCGCCCGCGACGGCACAGGGCAGCGGAGTCTCCAACTCCCTGTCCTACGTCAGTAAATACTTCGGGGCGTTCGATCCGCCCGAACTACTCGTCCTCGCAAACAAGCTGAAGGCTTGCGAGAATGATCCTTATTCCCGGCTCGACGCACTTCTGGAGCACGCGGAAATGATCAACGCCATCTACAAACTAATTTAGTCATCTTAAATGGCTTCGACGCGGTGTAGAGTAAAACCCCGCTCTCTAAACGTCGTCACATTCAACGCTTACGGTCTTCGCTCGTCAAATCGACCAGGTGCGAGACTTTGTAGTCAAGCATCAGGTAGACATCCTGCTCATCCAAGAATCCCTCCTTAAATCCAGTACGTGGGATCCTAAAATCGCCAATTTCAATATGGTAAGAAATGACAGGGCCTCCTCCTGGGGGGGAGGCACTGTCATTTATTTTAGGAGATCCCTCCACTGTGTTCCTCTAGATCCCCTTCCCTTAAACAGTCTAGAAGTCTCCCTTTGCCAGGTAAGCATGACGGGCCATCAGCCCATCACGCTTGCCTCAGTCTATCGTCCCAGTAGCTTAACCATCGACGAGAACGACATCAAGACGCTACTCTCAATGGGAAACGCCACCCTTCTGGCTGGCGATTTCAATGCAAAACGGCCCAGCTGGAATCCCGTAGGGTCAATCAGTAACAGTAGCGGTCAAATACTTAACAGACTGACATACAGACCTGACTTCGATTTTACCATCATAGCCCCCTGACGCCGACACGCTACTCAAACATAGCAACTCACAGACCAGGCGTGCTCGACATAGCGCTCTTAAAGGGCGTGACTTTACAGTTACGATCCATCGAGACACTATCCGAGCTTGACTCAGACCATCGACCTGTCCTAATCCAGCTAGGACCTCCTCCCGATGCGGCGCCCCAGACGAAGAGAATCATCGACTGGAAACAGCTCTCCGAGCGACTCCAGTCGTTAGATTCTCCGCACCTCGACCAAATCCCTAACACCATCTCCTCGGTCGAGGATGCGTCTTCGGGAGCTTAGGGATTACGTCCGAGCTTAGAGATATAATTAGAAAGAAAAGAGCCCATGACACAGCACCGACAAACGATAACCGCAGAACGCTACGTAATCTCCAAAGGCAAGTGAGAGTTGCACTCGCTTCCTTTCGAGAGGACGGCTGGGACAGGAAACTCTCGTCGCTCTCTCCTACGCACCAGGATTTCTGGTCGTTGCAGAGAGCGATGAAGAGCGACACTGTCTCGGTAATGCCTCCTTTGGTTATACCAAACCGACCACCCGCTTTCGACGACAGAGAGAAGGCCGAGTGTCTAGCAGACAGTTTTGAGAGCCAGTGCTCCCCGAGCAACAAACCGTGTGACCCGGGTCACGTAGGAAAAGTTGATGAGTACGTAGCTCAGACTTTCACAACCCATAGTAGACGCCGCGAAAAAAAAAAGTCCCTTCCGGAAGTAAGACATAATACGCGCATTTAAAGAAAAAAAAGCATCGGGGCCTGAACGCATCACGATGATTAATGATTATTGATTTCATGATTGAATGACAAGGCCCTGAAAATCGTTCCGTCGCGATTAATTTACCTATTGGTCGTGATTTCTAACTGTCTACTAAATGGATATTCAGGCCCTTAGTTTCGCAAGTCTGATAGATCTCGAGGAGGTGCAGAAACTCCCGGTCAAGATGATAGTATCCGACGTCACCCTGAGGCTCGCATGCTGGCCAAGGGTCAGTCAGCGTCACAGTCAATAATGACGAGGATAGAGATACAACACGAAAAGAACACCCCAGTCATCTACACTACAAACATCCGTTTTAAAATTAGCCTTCATTAAGTATCATAATATTTTAATATTGTTATCAGTCTTAACACGCGGCGTCCTCTACAAAGACTCGTTTGAATATCATTTACTTCACTTGTTTTACAATTATCTTTATATTTTGAAATACATATATTTCATGATTGATGGACAGACCATGTAGTGAAAACATAAGAAGTCAGTGAAACTATGAGCGCTTTGTCTAAGGAAGATGTTCCTGTAGGAGAGCTCTATACAAATGTATGGATAAGAAACATGTATACTTTGAACACGTCATTAAGTGACTGAGTATCAAACAATCAATAAGTAAAGCAGTCTATGTTATCCACCACTCTTATACCTCATTAAACGACTCTCATACCTCTCGAACAGCTACGACTCGTGTTGTGCTAATATAAAATTGTTTTAAATAAATTAAAATGAATTATATATATACATTCCAAGAGGTTCTTTGATATCAAAAGTCACGTCGAACACGTACTGTACATGTTTATAGTGAAGACACTCCTTGTATTGTCTGGAGACTGCTACAGTTGATACTTCAAGTCTTCTCTATTCTAATACGTTACAATCACCGAGTCATTCTCCTCTTCATATAATTTGATGTTTCATCCATCCCTGGTTCATTGTTAGTTTTCATCTAACACTTAATGATCAGCCGTCATCTCCTGATGGATGAATCTCAAGTACAGTCGAGTAACACCATCTGTAATACATAATACAATATTGTTCTTATATAAAGACATACAAAGACAGCTAGTTGAGAGATTAGTTAAAAATAAATTATTAAGTGTTTTAAAAAGTAACGAAAACACGCTTTTATAAAATACCCAACTAGAAAAGTAGTATTTTTTTTTTATATTTCAAATACAAGATAGAATGATAAATAAAAGAAATTAATTTAATGTAAAATAGCATGCGGTGCTAGATTTGCTACTTCTCTCATTAATCCATATAAGGCAGGTGTACACTATCGGTACATGTGAGCAATTCCATCCACTTTAGGCTAACACACAACACTCTTTTCCACAGTGCACACTCGCCTCATATGACTAGATATCTATAAGTGTACTGTTATATTCAAGAGGTACCTTCAACTTTTTAAATAACGTTCTTCCTTTCATTTATCATTCAAAGTTTAATTTGAATTATTAAAAAAAAAACTTTTTATTTTGATATTTTTTAACAGTGTGTTTTTAATTATTTTTAACATTTATTTAGTTTCTACTCTTTAAGTCTGCTAACAACAGACGCGTGTCCCTTTTTATCATAAATTGCATGATTTCTATAAGTGATTTCAATTATTTTCCAAATCCCTACTAATATTATAAATGGGAAAGTAACTGTCTGTCTGTCTGTTACGTTTTCACGCCTTAACTACTAAACTGATTGTGATGAATTTTGTATGGAGTTAGATGATCCCGATTACCCGATCCCGAAACTACACAGGTGGAACCATGGAGTGGAAACAGTTCGGGTTCAGTGGTCGTAGTGGCAGAGAACAACTCTGATGTTCTCGCGGACAGAGCCGCGGGCAAAGGTTAGTTATTTATATAATTATTAAAATAACTGTTATTTATTTCAGGCAGCAAGTTACAAATATACAAACGAACATACAAGTGAAAGTAAGAAAGAAGCGTTAGAACTATTTTTAGTAAATGGGAAAGCTATAACGTATACATGTGTTTAAAATAATCCTAAGTCAATATGGAGATACTTCAAATAGTTAATATTATTTCTTATTAACGTCTCTGTTCATATATTTTATATAAAATATAAATCAGTCAACATATCTCCTTCATTTAGAATATTATAATGTATGGAATGATTTTATTATCTTTCGTTTCTTGCATTTCTTTAAATATCAACATCACAGGTAGTTTCATTATGGCGTGTAGAAAACATTCGGTTAATGTAATAAGTAATAAAATTATTGAATAAATGAACGTGAAGTATTGAAAAAATGTCCAACCTAACTCTGAATAATAACAGAATAATGTTAAATATTCAACAATACATACCGTCACACTACTATCGTGGATCAGCTACATACACTTCTCTTCATAGAAGGTTTCCTCTCGTCCGCAGACCACGTCCTAACAGACGCTCCACCAACAGCTTCTACCCTCATCTTGAATTATATATTCTCACGAGTCCTGGAACGTCACAAATAATACTATTTCATATAAACACTATCCACTTCCTAACAAATTATTGCTCACATTAAAGTGACACATATTTTAGGGTGTAGTTTAAGTTTCTCAAGAAAAAAAAACAAGAAAGCATACAAACAAAAATAGTAATTCATTAACGAAACTATAAATTAATAATAAGACTACTCTAAATGTAGTGAGAAAATAATTTAAAATAATATATAATAATGGACCTGTAAACAAAAACAAAATAAAATATTTCAAAAGTCGTTGCATATTTTGCCCGAAAGACAAAAGTATTTTAATATTTTAATGTCTTTTGTCATAGAGATGTCAATTAACTCGTTTATACATATATTTTTTACATGAAAACACTAGTTATTGGATTAAAATTGTTACTTAACATTGATTTAATTTATAAATTAAATAATTTGGTTTCTATAATTCATTTCAAAATTCCGTGTACTTCCTAAACAATGACGCCGTAACAAACATACTTTGATTGTATTCAGTGAAACGAGCGATAGATGGCGCTGACGGCTGTTTCTCATCATTATTACTTTAAATCAAAAGTATAGATACATATATGTCATAAGTACGTTTTGAAAAGATTTCACATCACATTGGTAACTAAAGACAATAGAACTTGGTGAAGTCATGATTCTATTTTATTTGAAAATTGATTAATAAAGAATATTATATATCGGCGCTATCAGCTTTAATGACGGATGCAACATGAAAATATCTTGAGGCTGTCATCAATTATTATTAAAACTCATTGGTATTCATAATTATTGTTAAAAGTAAAATGAAATGAGAGGCTGTTTAAAAGGAGAAAAGAACTAAGTTTGAATTTGAGTATAAATATGACGTACGGACGCATGAGAGCAGAGTGAGCGCGAACCATTTAAAAATGTCATTATGAAGAACCTTCGAGAAATACAAGAACATTTAGAAGAATTGAAGTTTCATTTTAAAATACCATGGAACCTTCCTAAAAGAAGTGACAATAGTGACATCAGCGAGGCTGGCGTCTCTCTCTCTAAAAACAACGAATCTGTAATAAATCCGATATATATAACAATTAACATCACGTGACAATCTCTCTTCTACAATAATATCGTTTGAAACAACTTTCACATGAATATAACATCGTCTTTATTCTACTCAAGTACTGAATGAACATTCAACTGTCGGTTAGTGGTCAGTCACAGTTATTACTTCCTTTGTATGATCCAATCCACTTCATAAAATATTTATTTCTAACTAAACACAAGAACGTTAAAGAAATACAAGTTAACTAAACATTTATTGATTCTGTCCATATAATTTATTTATATTATTTATCCACCTCTTATGCTTGAGGGCACGGATTCGAGTCCCGGCAAGTACCAATGTGATTTTCCGAGTCATATGTATTTTCTAAGAGTATTCAGACATCACTGACATACGGTGAAGGAAAACATGGTGAGGAAACCTGGACTTATAATTTCTCAATTATAAGTTTGTAATCACCAACCCGTCTTGAGCAAGCGTGGTGATTACTGCTCAAAAACCTTCTCCATGTGAGAAGAGGCCTGTGCTCAGCAGTGGGCTCTGATAATTTATTTTGCTTTTGACTATTAGAGTTACGTGTACCTATATAATTTTATAATTATCAAAAGTACAAAATATTGTTTGCAAAAAGATTATATAATTATAAGAGGAATATATGAATGAAATACAAATTATGAGAAGGTTAAATTTCGACACAGTTTATTTAATAAAATTTTATAGGTACCTGAAAAATGACTTTTGTCCCGGACAATCTCAATATAGATATATACATAAGAACATATATTTGTATTATGTATATCTTGTATGTATATCTTCAGTGAAAACTTCATTTGACTCGACACTCAGAAGAAGGTGGTTCATATTGAAGCAACCGTAACTATTACTAACATCATTAACGTTATCAATAAGATAATTATAATTTAAACTGATCCTTGTATATCTCGTCTCCTATACTAGTAGTTGTAGTAACACTGATTAAGAATAAATACATGTATTATATTAAATAAAACGGATGGATGTTAGTGAAAAGTTAGAAGTGTTCAACGTGAAAATGTTTAGAGACGACGCGGTTCTCCTTACGGTATATTCAATATTCACTTAACCACTAGCGACCTCCGCGGCGACACCAGTATATACACATGTATATCTCACACTCATTTATACGTACCATAAGTCACGGCTCTGCTTTCGTGTTGATACAAAATAATAACATAAATAGTCACAAATTATTTTTTCCTGCTCCCGGTGTGTACGAATGGCTAACGAAAGGTTTCCGTGGCACTTTATATAAATAGCAAAAATATATTTCGGAGATTCAGATGATACCGCGATACAAAAACCGGCACAATTAATATTACAGAGTAGCAACAAGAAAAGGAACCTAAATATAAAACTAGAGGATGACAGAAAGAGAGTTGATAACAAAGATAGTGATGAGACATGTGACATAAAACATACGAGACTGTGTGACCCTCCATCAACAGTTGTTATAACGTCTAGTTCACACATTCAATACAAACAATCTCGATTTGTTCAATACTAAAAGATCCGTTCCCAAAAGCAATTCATTTATGATCAAAATAGACACACAAGCATACGAAATAACGATACACGTCCGCATTGATAAAGTGTGGTGATTAAATAAAAATTATTGTTTGAAGTGACTCTTAACAATAACAGAATAATGTTAAATATTCAACAGTACATACCGTCACACTACTATCGTGGATCAGCTACATACACTTGTCTTCATAGAAGGTTTCCTCTCGTCCGCAGACCACGTCCTAACAGACGCTCCACCAACAGCTTCTACCCTCATCTTGAATTATATATTCTCACGAGTCCTGGAACGTCACAAATAATACTATTTCATATAAACACTATCCACTTCCTAACAAATTATTGCTCATATTAAAGCGACACATATTTTAGGGCGTGGTATAAGTTTTTCAAAAAAAAGTGAAAAGAATATAAATAAAAATAGCAATAAATTAACGACACTATAAATTAATAAGCCAACGCCCAATATAGCGTTTAGAAAATAATTAAAAAATATGTACCTACCCACTAGTAGACGTAATAATGACTAAGATATTAAACAATGTTTAATGTCAAGTAATAATTGTATGAAGTTGAGATTAATGTCAATTATATCACGTATTATAATAAGACGTGTAAAGAACTCACCATGAAATAAAACAGACGACTGAAGAAGACGCCAGAGACATGAGGAAGATCGCAGCTGACTGTGAACAGAGGAAGGAGGAACATGAACCGGTTTGATTTATAGACTGACTGACAGGAAGCAGTGAGGTTGGCGACACTCAGGATGTTAGGACAGTTACACACGATGGATATAGATAAGATGTGTTGGGATATATAACTTTATTTTAACAATCATATTTCTTCAAAATACTATAAACGGACTTTTTACCTATTGAAAATAATAATGAGAATTTGTTCATAAAAGCCACGGATACATTTTGTTTTAATTACTCTTGATGTATGTCGATGTGAAACATTTTCCGAGAGGAACTGTTTCTTCTTTTTCGGTTAAAAAATACAGAATACGTTGAAATTCAAAAATAATAAGAAAAAAAAATAAAAATATATGATTTTAATATAATAATAAAAACCACCAAATATTTCAAATAAAAGAAAACAATAGCCGTTGGTATTATTATGGAATTTCGTAATTAATGGAATGTATAATATAAGCTTTACATTAATGTAGTGTATATCAGACTTAAGAGGACGTTTTAAATTGTAAAGGTTGGCAACAGGTAGAGAATTATTTTATGTAATTGTTAATTTAATATTACTTTTAATAAGAAAGATTCTTTAAACATATTAAATGAAGTTTTGAACTCATTATAATGTAAATATCATTTGGATTTAGATTTATTTAAAACAGAATATGTTTTGGTATTTTTATGTTTCATCATGTGGGTAGTTTAATATATTGACTGTGTCTGGATAGTGAAGACACGAGTCATTACGTCTAAGAGAAATGAACAGCGAGTTTTAGATTCTCACATCAAGTTGTTTTTATCAATTTAATACATTTATACATAAACATAGATTCCAGTACTTATTTATTGAAATTTATATTTAATTGGAACAATACATATTTTTATAACAAAACTTTAAACTCTTATTAGGTGACAGATAAACCTTCTATTAGACTGAAATAACTTATAAAAGAATTAAGAACACTTAACAAGAGACGTATTTAAACATAAACTTATTAAAAATTGTAAATTCTAATGTTTCTTTTGCGATATTGTCACTCACGATATACATACGTAAAACCTAGAAAAGCATCTTCTTGGTAAAATGTGTTTATGTTTGTTAACACTGCCATCTATTATTTTTATTAAGAAGCTTTAGTGCTGCCGTGTCGTTAAAGTGATTGTCCTTTTTCCTACAGATGTTACTGATCTATTTTATGCTAATAATATTTAAAATGAAACCTCTACTTATTAGATTCTAACAAAAATCTAGAATGATATAATTTATACATGAAAATAGCTTTATATCTATAATTCATCTCGAACTTTCGTGTACTTCCTTAACAATTACTGCACAACAGATGTACAGTTTGTAGTTATTGACACGGACAATAGATGTCGCTGTCAGTTTTTCACGTTATCTTAAGTATAGAAACAATAATAACATCTCAATATTCATATGTAATAATTAAAATTTGTCAACTCAATATAAATAACGTTATATATTAAACCTCCTTAATAAAAATAAGTTACTTGTAGCTTGTACTATGAATAAATATTTGTTGATGATTTCTGCTACAAATACTTATATTATCATGACGAAAATATCTTAAAGGTAATTGGACAGGACTAATCTTCCCATATTCCGTTTTATAATATTTTTTTTCTATCATAAAGTATAGATAATCTTGTTGGAAACAATATGAAGAAGAGTAGTTGTAGTAGTAATGTTTCCAGTAAAATGAAACTATGATCAAAATTTCATAATAAATTTATCATAATAAAATGATTCCTTTAATAATCCGTAACTGAGATATTTTAAAATGTAATTTTAGCTTTAATATTCGTCCAACTCTAGTTAGCAGTCACAAAGTTAATAAATTATATATTTTCTTTAATAAATAGTTTTTGTTATTAGGAACTAGTAAAATAAGACAGATTTTCTATGAAATAAGCAAAGAATATATTTTAGTTATATAAAGTAAAAAAGTATGAATAATATTAACTTGTCTGTCTTGGTACAATAGTATCTTTATCTCGTATCTTTCTCTCAGTGACGATGAGTCAATACATATATGAGATACACATTTAAATAAAGTTATAATTATTAATGAAATTTAATTAATTAACAAAAATAAAGAGGAGCTGTATTGACTAAAGGATGAGTTGTCGCGACGTGCGAAGTATGAAGTGGTGTGATGTAGTGTGGAGGAGAGGAGAGATTATTTAAAGAGCATGTTTAAATATAATTATTCTTTCCGTTCAATAGAAACCAGTTGAACCAAGAAGTCTACCGAGTAGTCTGCTCCATACACTCGGAAAGATCTACTTAAGGATCGTCTTGTACCGACTAAAGCGGGAATCCTTATATCTGATGTTGCGACGCTCCGGGCTCGTGATGAAGGAGGCTGCAGTCTCTCCTCATGTTTTTTCGGACACGAGGACTTGCCCAGGCCTCCGCTGACGGCCAGTGATAATTGGAGTAACACACAACTACACGAAGCGGCTGATAAAGAAAAAGTTGACGTCTCTATAAGTTAGTGAGGTTTATAATCTTGAAGATGCTCGAGAGTGACAGGTCCTGGCTGGCGGTGTCCTCCTTCTGTGAGACGGTCATGTCCACGAAGGAGGCATCTGAGCAGGAAAGGGAGGATGCGGCTGAAGCACCCTCCCTCCGCAGACGACGGATGGGGGTGCGATGGAGGCGATATCAACGCCTCCTCCAATAGCACCCCTGCACTCCGGGCTGGGTTTGGGTTGGTAACCCAGCTCCAGTGAAAGCTCGGCGTCCTCGGGGCGCTCCTAATTGCCGGGATCGCCCCCTTTCTCCGAGGAAGTAAGTCCGGTCTTTACCAGGACCGGCCAGTCGCTAGTGTGCCCTGTCGCTGACAGATCCGGGGTACTCCGACATAGCGGCCGATGGCTTTCGCAGTGGTTTTAGTGAGTAGGGGCCTGCCCTGGCCGAGTCTCACACATTCCTTCCGGTCCCACCAAGGCCGGTTGGACGGCTCGTAAAAAGAGTTTCCCTGCGTTATCATAAAAAAAAGGTTTGTAATCTTGTACTGGTTCTTTTCACACATAAAAATAAGTTTGTTGTTACCTATCGATTTGTCTTTACTTCACTTCTTAAGTAAAGTTTTAATAAATTAATTAGTGAATTTATAAACGAATTACGGAAAATTCTAACTGTGAACTTTGTGCTGGTCATTCCTCTCAATTTGAACATCCTCGCTAGTGATAGAAGACGTTCCACATCTCTTCACCTACCAGCTGAATATTGTAAAGACTAAGACATCTAAGACTCTAAGACTGATGCTTCACAGAGGCTCTGGGGCAAACGACATATGAAGAGTTGTCACAGGAGATCAGGACACATCCTGGTTTGTAGTGTTGGTGTGATAGATTAATCGG
Source organism: Danaus melanippus (assembly GCA_010014825.2). Lineage (NCBI taxonomy): Eukaryota > Metazoa > Arthropoda > Insecta > Lepidoptera > Nymphalidae > Danaus > Danaus melanippus. The sequence continues at coordinate 9,214,884 of JAAAKD020000458.1, forward strand.
TCGTAGATTTTCGAAGTGTGTTTTAAATCTTTCGTTTGTGTTATATTCAGATTTCATTTACCCGTAGGTTTATTGAAAGTTATTAATTTAATATTGTTTTTAGTATTTGTGTAAACTTAATAAATTAATAGCGAAGTTGTATTGAATATTATTTTTAAAAGTTATTTCTGTTCTTGTTTCTTAGAATATATTATACTATACTTACTTTTCCGAGTCCTTTAACTATTTCCATTGTTAATATTATTTAATAACTGTACAGGATTTTATTTTACAAATTCAAATGTTGATTTTTTATACGCAGTTCTTTGTACTAATATTATTTTGTTAAATATGTTTGAGGGTAGTTAGTAATGCCTTTGTAAAGTATATTAAGAGTAGTTTTAATCCACAAGTTAATGAAAAACTTTATCCTTTTATTTTTTTATTTTAAAAATGATAAATGTATTAGACAACAATTTCTAACTCAATTTATCGTTAAGTGTAATATTATGTCTTTATAGGCACAACTAAATGAATGATTTCTAAAGCAATATTAAGTATGTATTAAGTATATAATTAAGTTTCTGCAGTGATAGTGAAGTAGCTCCCTAACAAGTAATATACAAACAAGAGGAAATATAACAATTTATTTAATCCAGTTTCTGTACAAATAGATCTTAATTTAGACAAATAATTTTTCATTATTACATTGTTATAAAATTTATAAGTGTATTGTTATAGGGTTTCTGAGTGGTTGACCCTAGCGGTGGTCGAATAACTTCAGCTCATAGTACCATACTCTCACAGAAAATCGGCGAGAAATAGTCTTTAACGGCTGCGTCTGGTGAGTGAGAGAGTCGGTTGCCCTTTCTCTTTTCCTATCCTTCCCTCTCACTCTACCACCAAGGTTCTACACCATATGTTACAGATATCCATGGGCGATGGTGACTCCCTTCCAGCAGGAAGGCTCTCCTCTCGATTGCCGCCTTCCAAATAATGTTTTAGTATTGTTTGATCCATTGTAACATCATGTCATCGATTACTCGACTCGTGTCAACATTGTGATATTCGCGACTCGTCATTATTATACTACGGTGATCCGTGTCCTCCGCGCGATACTAAAATGTTCACTACAGACAAAGACACACAAGCAGCGATCCGCATTACTCTAACAAGCTCTCTAAGATTAACCCCGTATTGAGTCATAGTACGATTCATCAGCCATCTAGACAGGTAATTGGAGTTTTATAGTGATCTTTCTTCTTCTACCTGGCAATTTCCCAGCTTTAGCCAGGGTCTGCCTTACATGTTGTGAATAGTTTTAGCTAATTGTTTTTACGACCGGCCGCCTGCCTGACATCAACCCTCTTTTTGGGAATGCATT
>JAAAKD020000458.1:9296057-9306295 GCA_010014825.2 Danaus melanippus
TATTACAATATTTGAATACAATAATATAATATTAATTTTGAAATTAATTTTTAAAATCTCATTTTTCAACATAAAACATCAATTTCTTTGAAAATATTGAAAAACTCGGTCACTACCAACCCTGTGCAGGAGTGAGTTCACGAGCGAATGCGTCGTTCGCGAGGTATTGTGAATGTCGGCTATCGTGCCAGCGAGTGGCGTGGGAAGCGGGGTAGCAACCCTGTCACTGGCGTACCGAACAAATGTGGTATCACTACCACGCCAGAGAATTGCATACAAATCGATATCAAGCCCCCGCTTCATAACATTGTCTTTGTTGTCTTGTCTTGTCTTGTTTTGTTGTTTGTCTTGTCGAAAAATTTTTCACTTACATTTCTTAAAAATTGAGAGACTCAAAGTCAGTTTAAAATTTCAGTATTATTAATCGTAGTTAGTTAACATTACTGAAAACTTCATGACTTTATTAAAATCCAGTCATATGGATATCTATAAAAATAAATAACACCATATCTACATAAATAATAGAGACGAAACTTCTCAGCATTCCAATGATTAACCGTGCAGGTTCCGGCTCCATCGCGTTACAGAAAGAGGAGCTTCAACAGTGCCTGGGACTTCCAACCCAGGTGTAGGTTTAAGGAGCCCTATCTAACGTGCGGTAAACGCTCACCTCCACTGTCCAAGCTCCTCTCTCTACCTAACCAAATATTCAATTTATATTAAAAAGAGATGATATTATTATAAAAAACGAATTATTAAGTAAGCATAACCACGTGATTTTAAGACTTTATAGGATATTTTTTTGAAAATTCTGATTAAAATAGCTATTATTATAAAACTAGACAATATTATTATTTGGATCATTTCACAAATATTTATTACATTTTATAATTTCATTTATTTGCCATAGTGTATGTTAATTTGTTTTGCTTATAATCATTACTTAACAAACACCATGTCTCTTATGTTATAATCAATACAAAATAACTTTATTGTGTTATTGTATTTGAAAGCGTCAGCAAATAGAATTATAAGTTTTAATGTAACAGATAACTTTAAGGATAACAGTATTGACTTTCTTTTTGACCCTTGCTGCTTCTAAAACTTAAGCCTTTTCTTTATCACTATGTCCATATCTTACCTAAAGGGTCAGTAAAAGCTTTCACAAGATAAATATTGGCTTAACGAAGACCCTGAATCGTTTAAATATCACCACCAACCTTAAGGGTAACCGCTATTGCGACAAAACGTTCTTGATTGGCTATTATTAAATTGATAACATCGACCTTAATAATGAGGATAATTTTTTTAGATTTAAAACTGTGTTTTTTATTTTAAATAAAAAAATGTATAGTATTGATCCGTTTCTTTTATTGTTTAATAAATCATTGATACATTTCAATAATAACGATTAATCTAATGACTCCAGTATTGATTGCAATTTGTACAAGCTTTAAATGAACTTAGTCGTCATCATCAGCCTATCAGAGCCTACTGCTGAGCAAAGGCCTCTTCTCACATGGAGAAGGTTTGAGCATTAATCACCACGCTTGCTCAAGACGGGTTGGTGATTACAAACTTATAATTGCGAAATTATAAGTTTGATCAAAATATGTACATATGTATATCCTTTTGACAATCGATCGATATCCTGTGCTTTTTGCCAGATAAGTATTAAGATGCAAAATTATAAAGGAACTCAGACCTACCTGTTTTAGAAAAAGTAAATAAAAAAACTTATTTAATATATTTTTTTGAAGTACCAATATACTATACGACAGTTTATAAAAATATCCGATAACTGTGTAATGATAAGAAAATACCTATTGGCGATAGGTCAAATCAAACGCTTTATAAATCGGTGTACAGAGTTAACAATTTTCCAACTCAGGTGTAGTTTTCACAACATCAATTTTAAATTAATTAACAGAACGATCGTAATCAAATGTTAAAAATTAATCTGTTTCTGATAGGGAACCTGCATTTGAATAGATGAATTTAAATGTGTGGATTTTTTCCATACTTTTTTTTTAATATAAATAATTTGATAGTATAGACATAATTAAATAAATATAATAGAGTATCAGACAGACGGTGAAAGAAAACATCGTGAGGAAACTTGGACTTATAATTTCCAATTATAAGTTTGAAATCATCAAGCCGTCTCAAGCAAGCGTGGTGATTAATCCTCAAATCTTCTCCATGTGAGAAGAGGCCTTTACTCAGCAGTGAGCTCTGATAGGCTGATGATGATAAGTAGAGTATCATGATATCTATAAAAGTTTAAACCAAAACAATTGAGAATAAAAATTAAAATGCAAGAAACTAAACTTATCTTATACTTACAGCAGCATTCAATTTTCGCGTTCGATAGCATCACAAAACTTGTGGTATTTAACGTTGGGACCATTATAGTCCAGATGTATGTTAAGGGAGCCTGTACATATTAGAGCCCAGTAAAGGGTTAACATTTTATAGTTCGTTCATAAAGTCGAGGCATTTCATTCATGGCTTCTTCAAGAATGGAATAGTTACGATTGATATCTGTGTGCCCAGGTTCTTAAATTAAATTTGTACGGGATTAAAATCCATAATCCAGTGCGTCTAGTTTAAGGCACAGATAAATAGACAGATAGACAAACTACACTTACACACAACACCTAAAACCACGGCCTCCGATATAGCTGGTCATTTTTATTAATGTGTAACACATTTTTGTTTTCTGACTAGTAATCTATCAAAAGAGCCCACAAATAGGAAGGCATTCTTAAAAAGTGTAGAGTTTCTCGACTGATGGAGTCTGTTAAGAGTATTCGAAATTTCGGAGGTTGCAACCAATTTCACCTCAGCTATATTCACTATCCAGATGAAAAGTAACAGAGGTTCCTCCAGACACCAGTAAAATTATATGTGACAAGACCCTAGGTGTAACAATACCGGAGAAATGGGAAGGTATCATGAAACAGATCTCAATTGAATAACAGGTTGGTTTATCCATTATGACTTTATTTAAGATTTAATAAAGTACTAAACTTAGTATGATCTTAAAGTTTGTCAATATGTCATCTCCTGCGCTTTACATAAATATGTCAAAGCAAACAGTTTTGAGATCCTTTGTTTGAGCCCGCAGTATTGAGATTATATCGTAATCGGATTCAAATGTTAAATTGTCTAAAAATATTTTAAATTTTTGACTGTATAAAAGACTCAGAATTAAATCTGGCCCAAAAGTTAATCTTGGAAGAGGATTGTTTACATTTAATTACAGACTGTTGCTTTTTTATCGCCTGGCAAAACTCAAGGCTGAAAACAAAAAAATAAAATAACTATAGTATTAAAATTTTTCCCATTTTTCATGTGATAATACTATCTGGGATATATTAATTATCAAAATAATTTTTGCACTTTTTCTTATTGCAATGACTCACTCAACCCAAAAAATTATATTCCTACAATTTCCGAATAATTTATGTATTGATTTTTAGTACTTCGCTCGAATTACATCCGAACCTCATGAGGTTACGACTTCAGAAATGAATATTAGACCACTAAAAGTAAATATGGTAACAAGATATTAATCTTAGGATAAAATTCTTTTGAATGCCATAAATATTATGAACATTTAGTATAGAAGAAAAGGTCTCAAAGTTTGTATTTATTGAGATGTATGATTTTCTTGCTGTATTAATTTAAATTAAACTTAAATTTTTGGATACTTTGTTGTATTATGTAACAAGAATCAAAAAATATTTACAGAATATTAAATTATTACTATAAGATTATTATTTTAAGATAGTAATTGAGAAGTGATAATAGAAAATATTCTGATGTTTAAGTTACTGCAATAATTATGGATATTTTTCGTAGAAATAGTTAAGTAACTCATGAAGTCAATGAATTTACGGTGCAAGTCCAATAGTATTAACAGGAAATAGCAAAGAACCTATTTAATGAATGTCGCATGCAATATTGTTGTACTAAAAAACGAGTAGTTTGCTAAACATACTTTGATAAGATGAAGGATTTTGATATATTTTCTATATCAAGCTGTTTCAAAAATGTTAAAACCAAAACTCCCCTAACCAAAAATTGTTGACACTGTTTACTTCATTTCTAAGGAATTCTCCTGAAAGTTGTCCTAAACACGAATTAAGCCTTAAATGCATTGGCACCTTGCAGCAGTAGGTAAATATCCTAAAATTAAACCAAGAATTTAAACAATAAAATCGGGAGATCAGTCCAAATTCGACAATAATAGACTATAGAAAGGGGAAAAAATACAGTGCGAATATAAAAACCAATTCTCTCTATAAACAAAGAGCTCTCAACAAAAAACGATACATATATGAAAAATATTTTACAATATTAAAAGAATGATATTTATACAAAAAAAAGGTCATAGCGACATCAAAACTTATTCAAAGCTATGTATATTGTAATTTAAAAGCATTTATAAGCATTAAAACATCGGATTTTTAAAAAAAAAGGAAGAACTACATAAAGATGGATGGACAATTACAGTTTTCTACCTAAAACTTAGAAGTGTTTTTATACGTAGGAGAGAATTAGAAAGTTATTGAAGGGTCTGAGTGAGTCTTAATGCCATCACATAAAGTGGTATGAGGACTCCGGATAGTATCGTTTATTGAATGATATAAAACTTTTGCGATGTTTTCAATTAATAGAAATTTCAATGTAAACTAGATCGCATAAAAGTGATCTAGAGGTTTAGTTTTATTCTCTAACCCATTATCTCTTTGAATGTTTTTCTGTTTTAGGAGGCTCTCAAGAGCTTAAGTACAAAATCAAGAATTTTATATGATTAATACTTAACTCTGCAATTCGTTCTATCTTACAGTGAAAATTGCTATTTAAATATTTTCATCAGTTACATATATAATTGTTTATATCTTGCATATAACTCGTAAATTATTTGTTTAACATTAACTATTATAATTTTGTAGAGAAACAATGGAGTATTAGTTTTCAAACTAAACAAAATTATTATTTGAAAATTAAATCATAATTGTTATGTTATTACAAAACAGAAATAAAACGAAATTTATGATTAACATTAAAAGTTTCTGTTGAAATTAATATATTTTGTGGACAGATATGAAAAATATTTAAATTCTGTTAATAAATTAATTAATAACTAAACTTTCATTACGTAAAATAGTTTTGAAATAGTATTATTCATCTAAATTGAATTGAACAACAGTTGAGTTCATAATGGCTGAATAAAACAATATAATAATTTGACCTAAATTTAGATATCGTTAGACCACAACTCAATTAACAAATAACAAATATGTAACTGTATTGCAGTCCACTGTTGATACTTTAAAAATATGTTTATATAGAGGCGAAAAGCAAAATCTGTGTTGTTAGGGCATAGAATCTGGAGCCTTTAATTAAGTATTTTTTTATTAAATAATTATAGTTACGTTCAACTGTTATACATTAGATACATCTTTAAATATCTTCTATAGTAAATCGATAATTTCTTCGAAGTTTAACGATCTGAATATTATTTAATACAAACAATTTACTTCTTGTTCTACAAGCTTCCTCCATCAAACATTTTAACAATAGGGTATAATTATTATTTCTTGATAATTTTGTACCAGTTCTCTTAAATTGTTTCAGGTTCTTCTTTGTCTGTAAATACTTTTTTCTAAATAAGTGCTTATTATAAATATACTGTAACCATAATTAAAGTGCGGTGGAAATAGAAAACAGTGGCAGAGTATAGTAGTTCCAATTCCTCAAGACCCAGAATATTTTAAATTAAAACACATTATCCATTTCGAGAAGGCTCACATTTAATAAAATACCATTTGTATTAACATTCACTGAAATATAAAATATAATATACATGCCTTTCAAGAACATAGTAATTTCAGAAATATTTATAAATATTGTATACAAATTGGCACAATAATATTGTTAGACAATGATGAAGACCCATAATTCTTAATTACACTTTGGAGTAATTAACTTTGAGTAAAATGAGAGTTTAAAGAGGAGCAAATAATAAGAGTTTAATTTTATTTATTGTTTTCATTTTACATTTAATATTCGGTAATATTTTGTAACAAAGTTTATAGAGCGTAAGTCATTGTTAATGGCTGAATTAAGATCATTACTGATAGGAACGTTTTAGTAAATTATCTTTATTACACCTGTTAACCTGCCATTGTATTTTGATAACATTAAATATGGGTTTTAATAAGTAATAACTTTATAAATAAATATGGAAATACTTACGTTAAAGTTTATATTCTGTTACTGTGTAGTCTGTATTTAAATCCTTGTTTTATACTGTTTTATAAGAAGCTCCTTTAGAATGCTATTTCCTCAACATTCATTCTGAATAATGTTAGAAAATCTTATCAGTTTAAGCAACGTTAAATATTCTAAAGGAATGTCAGAGGTGAGACTGGTAGGGTTTCAGGTTGACTTGTTCTTTGTTTTATAAAATTCCCAGTGTCTCAGTGAATAACTACTGCAGCTATTTAGTACAAGTATCTCTTCCTCTAAGTAGCACTTATCTAGTAAGTGACTGATGAGACTTCTCTAGCGTGTTTCTTAGTATGTAATTCCATTGAGTATACATTTATAACTAGTATATAATTTATCCAAATTATAAAAAAATATATCTAAATAATTAAGCACAAAAATCTGTCTTAAATTGTTTTGTTAATCACATTTGAATTATAGAGTTTTTTATTAGGTGGTTATTAGATATTGCTTTATTTTTATTAAGAGAAAGGTTTCCCGAAAAACCCAAAACTTTTCTCACCAATATCTTGATATTGAAGACTACGTTTATTGATTTTGCTGCCACGAATTCTAATCAGACAAATGGATAAACTAATGTATAAAAACAATTTAAGTAATTCAGATTTTCTATAGTACATATTGTATAGTCAGTGGTCGCCTAGTGGTTAACAGGTCCGCCTTTCATGCACGAGGACGCGGGTTCGATCCTGGCAAGTATCAATGTGATTTATACGAGTCATATGTACTTTCTAGAGTATTTAGACATCACTGATTAATGCATTCCCAAAAAGGGTTGATGTCAGGCAGGCGGCCGGTCGAAAAACAATTAGCCAAAACTATCCACAACATGTAAGGCAGACCCTGGCTAAAGCTTGCAAATTGTCAGGTAGAAGAAGATACTAGTATATGAGTATTTATTGTAAACTGAAAAGTTTACATTATTTTTGTATAATTTAATTTATACATATTATAATGATCTTTTTGGAATTCACTTCCTCCTGTAATATCGTAAGATTTTAAAATATTTTAAAGTAATACTTTTCATGACCAAAATATTATATTAAACTAAGGTACATAAGTAAATAAAAATGCAAATATTTATAATACCCAGATACTTAGCTGTGAAAATGAGAACACGATATCCAAATATGTTGGTCACGAAGGAGTTACACAACATAGTATTACAATATTTCTCGACCGTATTTGTCTCGATCAACAGTAAATGTTTCATTAAAAAAAAACAAGTTTAGTTCTTTCATTCGAAAGTAAACTCCAGTAAAGCTTAGAGATCGCAAATTTAAATTGTAAATCATTAAGAGAAACGAAGCAAAATAAATGTGACCACTGCTGTTTTAATTTAAAATTTTGTGTTACTACTAAATAATAGACTGGAGAAGTTTTAGGAACAGCAAATTAATATTCTTATGTACTTTGTATTTTATTAAAAAAAATTAAATACCCTGTTTCACACCAAAAGTGTTTACAATACGTCACCGAAATTCGTTGTGAAATGATGTTATTGTGTCTTAATCATTGTAACTCTTATTAAATTTAGCTTCAAAAGAAAAATTGCTTTTCCTCTATATAAATTAACATACGTTTTAATATGAATTTGTCTATCTTTAATGCTTTTCAGATTGAAATACTATAATTTTATTAATATGTATCTTGAATTTATTGCAAGTCTTAGAAAAAGGTCCTTAACAAAAATAAAGCCTCGTTGCAAAATGTATGGTGTTGTTGCAGTTTTACTGTGGTTAGGATTTTTATAATGCTATCGAACTGTACACGATGACATCAGTTCACATAAATCCAGTCACGATATATCTGCTGTACGAAATTAAAGATCGTAATCCTGAATTTTATATTTGGGATACAATAGTCTTTTAGAAATATTATATAAAGAAAAGCTTTTGTACCATAAAACGGAAAAGTTAAAATCTTAGAAAATGCTGAGCGAGGTTATGCTTTCAAACAAAACCGTTATTAAGAAACACTTGACTCAGCGTTTGATCAAACAAACAACCTATATACACGTAAAAAAACATTCATAAAATCATCGACTTTTTAGACATTTTCTGTCAAACTTTTCTAGATTCATTAAGTACTCATCGATATATAATAAAACCACTAGAAAGCTCGTAATAATAACAAGAACCTAATAAATTAAATAGAAAAGAGGGTCGGTCGATACATATAAGTGTATTTATTATGATCGTCTTAGACAAATAAATACAATCCTTGGTTAGAGATAATACTGAGGAAATTCTCGAATTTTTGTCTCGAGGCGTTTATCACGTAGAAGAGTTATTCATATTTATTGTACAATAAATAATTTATTAGGCTTTGTTGTTATTTGAGAAAAAATAAATATCTGTTATTATTTCTAAAGAGATCTACTGACATTAGAGCAATAAAAACGATATTTTGTTGTGTCTTGAATTATCTTTAATTTTATCTTTATTAAAAGTATTGTTTTATATGTTTTAAGTTAAAATAAGTCAGTCAGTATCTTAATAAGTTTGAATGATACAATTATGGTTGATTTTTGTTTCTCATAAAGGTTTCAGTAATCACTAATTGAATATTTCGTAGCTTGCTTTAGACCATTATTTAATTTATTGATTTCTGGAAATTGTCATTATCAATTTATGTCTTCATTTATTTGTGTATAAATATTTACTTTCAGTTGGTTTTAATCCTCTCATTCCAGTTAACATATGTCACAACTGAAATGGTACCATTTGATCTTATTACAACAAAATAATAATAACAAGAATGTTAAGAATACGATTTCATTAAACCTGTACATTATTTTTCTTTGTCTAAGAAAATGTATTGCTCTTAGAATGTATTTCTAAGAGTTTAAAGACGGAATTGTAAATCTAGTTAAATAAACAATCTATTTCTGTTGAGACGTTTGATCTTAATGGGGCTGTTGTTTTCTTTAATAAGTAAAAGTATTTCGTTCTTGTATGTTTTGAAGGTGTTACTTTACTTCCCTATTTATAACATTTATATGTAACGCTAACAGTATTTCTAGAATTCTGATAGCAAATTAAACATTTAAATGCACTTAGTAAATGGAGTTAATTAAAAAAGTACATCGTCGAGTTGTTGGTGGTAAAGTTGAAAATTTAAAGAGAACTAACAGCGCCAGAGATGAGCACAAACAGCAACTAATTAATTACCAAGCGACACTTTTGACTTATTTATATATGTTTTTAAATTATATAAATTTAGTTTTGACTATTCAATCTTTGTAGATGCTTCTTTGAAAAATGCATTTTTGATATGATATTTTTAGATACATGGATATCATTAGATGAATTGTTAAGTGTTGAGGGAGATCGAATGTTATACAACTCTTAAGTTATCGACTGCAATTTATATTATCTAACAATAAAGTGCAGAGCAACAGTGCAGTAAAGAATTAATAAATTATCTAACCGCATCTAGATATTCCGGAGACGACAGGTTCCAATTCTATCGATGTAGCTCTGATACCATAGTTTTTTATTTACCATTGTTTTTTACTTAATTTATATAGATCAGTAGCTGTATAGAATTACCGAATATAATTAAGAATGCGCCGTATGAAATTAGTATAATGCCCGCACCAACTGCTCAGCAAAATCTGTACATAAATTAAACATAATCGCAACTGGGAAAAAAATTAAAATAAAATATGGCTCTAACTCAAGCTCGGCTTTTTATTTAATGACCATCATACTGAAATAATTGTAAGCGTTCTCGTTTAAAATTATATGTTATGTTATATTTAACGCGGAATTTCTCTAGAAATTAACAGGCATATATTACAGATTTTTTTTTTTTTTTTTCTATCTACCATCAGCCGAAAGGCTTTAATCAGATTGGATGTTGTGCTTTTATGACTTTTCAGAGTGCACATCCAGCGATGTGTCAACTCTTTCCATATTTATTTTTTGTTT
>JAAAKD020000458.1:9442896-9461405 GCA_010014825.2 Danaus melanippus
AATATTTGTTGAATTGAGTTATTGAAAGATTATTTTTTTGCCATAAATGAATCGTATATAAGTTTATAGTAAAACTATTTTCATTTATTTTATTCGTTATAATTTAAAAGTTATTTCAAAGTAAAAATGAATTTTCGATTCCACTATCGAAGACACGCCGACAGCTTCCGAACAATCCACGAGTGCTTGTGTCATAATGTTACTTATACCTTATTACGGTTGATAGAGAAATAATAAGAAACACAGGGTATTGTTAATTAATAGCTATAACATTATGACGTCACAACTATATTTACCGATCATGGCACATTTAAAGTCACCTGATTTTTTATTTAATTTCATCTAATTTTAATTCTTTATGAATAATTTTTCTTACTTTTTTTTTTTTTTAATTTTAACATTCACCTTGACTATACATATAATAAATTTTTGAAATACTTAAAATGAACATAATTTTTTAAACCCAATTGTAATAACTAAATAATTACTATATTTTTTATTTTGGTGTGTATCATAGTAAAAATGTAACATATGTAGTATAGACTGTCAGTTTTACATTATTTTAAAATATTTCATGTCAAACTAAACAATTTCTAGTTACGGTAACCGCTCTAAGGCCGTTTAAATTTGGTAAACGTTACTTAATGGAAAGATGAATTTTTTGTTTAGGGTGATGGGGTCACGTTCAAGGAAAATAAAAGAAATAAAAAGATTTTTTTACTGGCGACAAGCATCATACGTACATTACACAAAATAGCAAGAAAGGCGGCATTAGAAATTAATGCATCACACGAGGTTCTAAATCATTCTCAAGTAATATTGCTTTCTTAAATTATGTAATGTATTTTAATATGCCTATTGATAAATAATATGGTTAACAGTATATTAATGCTGTCAGTAGTTTTGGTAAATAAAGTTGAAATTTGGCTTTTTTAAATAATATTTTTTGAGAATAAACAATATAAAAGTTAACTTAACATTCAATTAACGGGTTGAAAGTAAAATATCCTGCAATATGCATCATGTGTAATTAAAAAAATCTGTACACCAGTTCCCTTGTTTCAGAACAGCATGATTATATGACTGTATAATAGTGTGAGCAAAAATGCTATTCATAAAATAATAGATTTATATTTTGTTTATATCCAATAAACATGAAACAAATAATAAATACATCTGGTAAATTATACTATTAGTAATTGTAATAATCAATCTTAGTGGGTGGTGCTTTATTGAAACTAAAGCTTTAAGTTGTGTCCTGATGGAACAGGGATATGGGGTACTCAAGAGTTCTTAAAAGATCCCTCAACCTAATATAGAATGTCATTACATGATCAAGTTTGTATAATATTGAGAGAACCTGTTAACAAAAAAAAAACATTGAAATTTGAGTAATGTTTAACAGTTTTAAAAAGAACCTTCGAGATAATCTTGAACGAGTTAGTTACAGTGGGAAATTGGAAATTCCTTTTGTTGAATGAGTTTTTAATAAGAGATTACATTACAATACTTGTAGCTATGCTCACAATTTATTTTGTAGCAGCTGAATTTTTATAGCACATATCATTTTGAATTTCAACAGCTTACCAGCTAAGCCATTGTTATAAATTTTATTTAAAGTTATATCGATAAGCAAAGCAGAAAGATAAAGAGATGTTTCTTTTTGTGATCTGTTCAAAACCAAAGTGATCGTGATTTTTTTTGGAACCGATCATGCGATCAAGCAAGCAAATTTCGGCAGATTCGCGAATAAACCGAATATCAAGGTCAATAAGTATAATGTACTTCACCGACGAACTCACAAAGAATAGTTTGGTCTTGTATTTGTACGCGTAAGAAGTGGAAGCGAGAGGTATAACAGCTAAATCTCTTTACAACCTACTAAAAGAATTAGACCTGTCCAGAACTAATGAAAACAGGCCTAGTAGGCTCTTTTCAAATTTGGTTAGGTAAAGAGAGGAGATTTGACGTTGGAGGTGAGCGTTTAACGCATGTTAGATAGGGGCTCCTTAAACCTACACTTGGGTCGCAAGTCCTAGGCACTGTTGAAGCTCCTTTCCATGCAACACGAGGGACCCGACACCCGCACGGTGAAATGCTAAGAAATTGATATTTAAACATGACATCTACTAGGACGAAGTTTTATTTTCAAAATTTTGTATTTTCATTGTATTAATTTATTTCAACTATAGTACCAATTCCAAACAATGTGAACATTAATGTGGCTGAAATAATATTAAAAAAAGAAGGCCTGTGTTTCGGGTAACGAAAGATTAATATTACATCAATTAAATGTCTGTCTTAACAAAAAAAAATGTTAACGCCACATTTTTAATAATTTGAAGACAAAGCACAAGTGCATTAATTGTAAGCCTAAATACTTTTAACTGTAATAAATACTAGTCTCCTAAGGAATGATTTACGTTCCGGGCTTTGCTAAAATTACATTAAAGATCATAACTGCAAAAATTTTCATCACGAATTTTAAATGCATTCAAAATTTATTCTAAAGCTAATATTATAAGGAATATGTAAGTGATAAATAAAATGGGTTTGGAAACATAAATAATAAATAACTTTTGTAAACCAAATAATATATTTTTTATGAAAGAAGAGTGTGTGTCAAGTTTAATTATTGTTCTAGTTCTCGTATAAAATGGGTTACAAAGCACAAAATTTACTTCAACACTGTAATCCGTTGTTTCTAATTTTTCTATAAAAAATAATTTTCAGCTTCAGCAATTAAAAACCTTTGTAGTTGTTTTAAAACTAGAAAATCTTCGAATATAAAATAAGTTAAAATAGTAATTTTTCTACTCTAGTGTTTTCAGTTGATTACTATTTTGTCCTTAAATATACATATAATATACAAAATTTGTTGTAACAAACAGAAATGAAACTTTTATCCAACACTTTTATAAAGTGTTATTTGGCAGAAATGTTTGAATAAATTCTTTTGGGATTTGTTTTATTTAAGGGGCTTGCTTTCGATATGGAAACAATATGTCATTGGAACATTTTCATAAGTTTAAAATGTTATTGAATAGCGTTCATCACTAACATATTTTATCAAAATTGACTGACTAATTAACTGACTCACTATATTTTCCATTTTACACGACATTTCAATTCGACACGGCTCTCGTGATCACGGGTAGATGAGATGAAAATGTCTGTCAGTAATTCTTGCTATAAGTAAATGCGTGTACCATATCTGAAAATCATTATTTCATTTAAAAAAAAAATCCAAGAAATATGCAAAAGTCAGTGGTGGCCTAGTGGTTTAAGGCCCGCCTCTTATGCATGAGGGCGCGGGTTCGAATCCCGGTAAGTACCAATGTGATTTTTCCGAGTCATATGTACTTTCTAAGAGTATTTAGACACCACTGACATACGGTGAAGGAAAACATCGTGAGGAAACCTGGACTTTATAATTTCCCAATTATAAGTTTGAAATCACCAACCCGTCTTGAGCAAGCGTGGTGATTAATGCTCAAAACCTTCTCCATGTGAGAAGAGGCCTGTGCTCAGCAGTGGGCTCTGATAGGCTTTAATTTATATTTATTTATTTTATGCAAAATATCACATGACTTCAATTTCTATAAAAATATATATAAGGATTAAATATATTACAATATTCTATAGGTAATAATTTTATTACTTTATTTTTAATTTATAATAGGATATTATAAAAAAGTAAATAGAAATAATAAGTTTATTTCTTATTTAAAACGCCTAATACTTTATAATATAGGACATAAATATAAACAAAACAAACAAAATCACAAAACAATATCTTATAAATTTATTAATTTTTATTATGAATCTTTATAAATAATGAACCTTTATACTTTTGCAAGTGTAATTAATACGTTACATTAGATGACTGAAGTTTTAGAATGCTTTATTATCAAACCGATCATTTCTCTGTCTAGAAGTAGACGCATGCATTGATTTTATAAAATTCTGATTCTCTTTTGAGCATGCATTCGTGTAGGAATGGTAAAGAGTATATAGATATTTTATGAAACAGTGCACCGTCGGCCGCACTTTAATTTGAAGCTCGGTTAGACCCGGGCGGCAGTCAAACCGCAAACGAGAACAAATTAGTTGTTCAACGTGTAGGAGTATAAGACATGTACAGGATCCGACCACTAACTGTTGATTTGATCAGTGTCTTGTGTCAGGATACATAAACTCGTTAAACAGATCTGAGTCAATTTGATAGAAAATTCATATTTGTTACAGTAATAAAAATAATTTAAGAATTAAAATGGCATTAAACGGCTTAAAAAGTTAAATAATAAAAAAGCTTAATAAATAAGCAAATTTTAATCTTTCTAACGGAACAAAATTCTCAATATCAAATATTAGGAATATTTTAATTGTTATAACAAAATTTTGAGTACTTACAATATTATGATTTCTAAAAAAGAAAATGAGTTAATAAAACAAAAAATTAAAAGTGCCTATATTATAATTTCATGAAATGTATGCTTTATAAATTATTATTTTTTTTACCATTATTATTGCAAATATTTTGGTTCTTTACTTTCAGGCACAGAAAAGTAAAAAAAATATTTAAGACCTATTATTATTATTATTTAAGTTAATACTTATATCGATGAGAAAACAATATTCTATAACAGATTTAAGCATAACAATTAGAAATAATTTTACTTCATAATGTAATTTCCTTATTATAACAATAAATTATTTTAATTTGTTGTCTGTAATCATTCGCCAACTGCTGACACTGCGACTTCAGTTATACATGAAACATGAAAGGCAATACCTATGGGGCATACCGCTGCCTCTGACCAGGTCATCGCTGCTATCAACCCCAAATAGTAGGTACTTGGTATCAGCACTCTAGACAATATTTATATTAAGGTTTAATAATGATTAAGATATTCAATATGTGATATAACAAGTATTATTGTAATTATAAATTTAAATATATTATAAGAAAAATTTGACTTTTTAAAATCCTCCGGTTATCGTTAACTATAATGTTGTTGTCAATTAAAATTAAAACAAAAGTGAATCACAAATTTTAGCCTTACTAAATATTCAGTGTCATTAAAATATAAAAATTATGACCGTAATGCAAATATTCAATACCACCTTTTACACCTACTTTTATAAACCAATAATAGAATCGATTTAAATGTAAGACATACATATCAAAAGTAAATTTGGTTTTGAAGGAAGATGAAACTGTACTTTCACATCAAAGAGAAATTCATTAATACCTTCAAAGTAGTGACTTAATCTTTGTATGTCTATAAACTCCTAAATCGGATTAAACAAACCGCAATTTATTACATGAACTTTCTAACAACAACTTACTAAGTGGTAACGTGTGAGATTAGATTTATACATTTAAATGGAAAGGGTTTTAGAGGTGTTCGTGTAAATTAAACACTAATTACACTCAATAAATCTGATTAAAACTATGGAAAACTTATTGTTACAATGTTTATTTCATTATATATGTCGGAGAAGAGTCCAAAACGTGGTTTTTACAAAAGAGTGACGTCAGCCTAACTGACATCACTTAGGCCTTTCTTCTCGACTGTCGTCACGCCCTGAGGCTAACGAAGGTAACCTCGTAGCCGGTTGGACGAATCTCTCATTTCGACGAGGCCCGATCCCTCTGACGGCTCGAGCGAGACTATCTTTAATCTGCACTCTCGCCGGCACTTATACCAACCAACACTCCTTGTTGTTACTATTATTTATTTTTGATTATGAAGGTGACACCTGATAATTTCAACTACCCTCAATTATTGATTATTCAAATAATAGTAATTGCGCCGATATATACATACTACTGTCAACGATCACCAGTATTATTCGAATCAAAATGTACAAAAGTGTATGAAACCGCCCAAAGTATAGTCTGTATGAGTAATACATGTTGAACATACAAATGTTGTAGCCACGAGAAATAATAATATGAATACGGTATTCAGATCTCTTGCAAAAGCAATTTATATCGACAATAATTTCATTTAATTATTTAAAATACCTTTCCTCCAGTCTGGTAACAAAATCATTTTATGTATGAAGAAATACTACAACAGAACATGTCCTTAGAGCAGGGTGCTTTAACCCGTAGATTCAATTGCGTGAAAATCATGAACTCAGGAATAAAAATAATATAATCATTAAAAAAATTATGTCTAAGTAAAAGCTAAATATTTTAGTCAAGTAGTCTGTTTTTTACTTTAAGTTATTGTTGTAGGTTCACAAACGAAATCCCACATTTATTTTATATTATTTTTTAGTGATTATTGATAAATTTCCTATTGTCGGTAGACGACGCAGAAGCGCTGTGAGTTTTCTGTAGTATTTTTGATAGATAAATTAAATATAATATTTTTAAATTTCCATGAATTATCTAAAAATGTTCAATAACGAAATAAATAAATGTTCAGTAACGAAACCCTCGAGTGGCCATTATTTGTGTTTACATAATATATTTTCATGTTTGTTTAAATAGAATCAGTATTTATGTATTTTTAACACTATTATACTTTTATATTCCTTTTTACATAGAAAACTGACAGTAGATTTTATATGAAAGTAGATTTTTATACCTTAATCTTTGATGATTATCTAATATACGGCTTATCTACAGGGTATGGGTTTTAACGCTGGCTTCTTTTTAATCCCCAACGCAAAAAGATGGGTCTGATAAGTTGGACGTAGATACCTATGTGTGTGTGGGCTCGTGCATGTGTGTGCGTGCATATGTACCGTATTAACTCTCAAAAGAATGAACCGTTTTGGATGCGGTTCGTATTATTTGATAGTCAATTACCTTGCGATGGTTCTTATCTATTAGGTTTATATCGGTCCAGCTGTGTATGAATATCAGCTGTTCCCCAAAATGACATTTATTTGATATTTTCAGTCCATGATTACTCGATTAAGTGCATGCCAGTATGATCGTTAATGACAATGAATGAGTAGGGGCTAAAACTAAGAAAATTGTTATTAGTTTAATAAATCGGTCCTTTTAAAATTTTAAAGTAATCTTTAACTAAAGAATAATATTTAACATGTAGCTCCAAATGATTATTACATTTCTTTTTGTATGATGCTCTTAACCTTCTCCATGTGAGAAGAGGCCTTTGCTCAGCAATAGGCTCTGTTAGGCCGATGACGACTATGACAATGACGACGATGCTCTTAGTAGAAAGCAGACATTCATTAAAATTTATAACAAACTTCTTATTTTTTCTGGACACTTGTCATCTTAGTAGAGAAAATCTGTAATTGTTTCACAAAGATATCATCCATTACTGAGCTACTGCGGGCATACTGCTGGCTTTTGCAAATACATACTATACTAGCCTTTTTTTTTGGAATATAAAAACAAAACCCAAAATGTAATAATATTTTCTATAAAAGTTTAATAATTCTTAAAAATAATGCTAAAAAATACAGTGTAGAATTTAAAGTTTACTTAAAGTTTCCACAAGTCTATAATTTTTTTGTATGATACTAAAGTTAAATTTAAAGATGTTTTAAAAATTTTATGTTTGATGTTTAATTTGCGGTGTTTTTTTAATACATTTGATATAAATGGAGTCACATTGATATTCTTATAAAAAGTGAACATCTCCAAAGTTCAGAGGATTCAGTTTGATATTTCAAAGAAAAGCGAAGTACTATCACAATCTAATTAATAATCGTAAGCAGACCCAAGGTGACACTATCATTCTAAAATTTCTATTTATTAATGTGCTGATATTTGTCGCATATGAAGTTTATTTAACATTACAGTCAGAATATAAAAAAAGTTAAAGTTTTTAAATCTGAATGTTACTTGACTCAAAAGAAGAAAAATTTTAAAATTTCACCGTAACTTTCAATTTTGATTGTATAGACTATAGAAGTTGTAACAGGAATAGATACAAAATTTTTTTTTTTTTTTATTTATAAATTCACACCGAATGAAAAAACAATCCGAAAAAAAAAGACGGCAAACTAAACAGATATATCGTGGTTTCTAAAAACTCCATCTAACACTCACGTCTTTATAGGCTACAACACGAGTCCCTATATGAGTCTAGTTCTATTAACTCACAACCTAGTCAAGACAACTTTCATTAAATCAAATTTTTGTATACTATTGAAAGCAAACTTTGAAAGAAGAGACGAGACGAAACCTCTTAGCATTCAATGGATTCACCGTGCGGGTGTCGGGTCCATTTCGTTGCAGGGAGAGCAGCTTCAACAGTGCCTGTTACTTACGACCCAGGTGTAGCTCTAAGGGGCCCCTATCTAACGCGCGTTAAACGCTCACGTCCACTGTCCAAGTTCCTCTCCCTAACCTAACCAAATTTGAAAAGAACCTACTAGGGCTGCCTTCGATGTACGTTCCAAGAATGTATTAATGTGAGTTCTGGACAGGCCCAAGTCTTTTAGTAGGTTATAGAGAGATGTCGCTGTTATACCTCTCGCTCCAACTTCTACCGCGTACAAATCCACGACGAACCTATTTCGAGTGAGTTCGCTAGTGAGCTCGTAATATTTGTTGACCTTGATGATTATTTTTCTCTACAATTTATGAACTTGGCTAAATAAATTTTAATAAGGACTTTTCATCAGTTGATATTATAATATTTATAATATTTTTCTTTCATTATCTGGCCTTTCCTCAACAATAAACAATTTTCGCTCTTCATTTCATTTAATTCCGTATTCCTCGAATGTCACTAATATTATAAAAATGAAATTGTATTAACATTATTACGAGTTTTTAAACATTTTTGACTGTAATGAAGATTTATTAATAATGTTTAAATATTAAGACCTTTAAATACATTAAATTTACTCTGTTATTATATGGGGACTTAAATAATAGTAAACTAGCGCCGTCTGCATATTAGTTATGATTTATGTTTATTTATAAATCTCTTTAATGAATTAAATATGTGAATGTCATTTATCCCGGGCCCATGTTATGGAAAACTTGTACTCTCTTGAGATTAAAAACGAAAAATTATTAAAATTTAGGTTTGAGTCGTAAGTAAGGACATTGGACTATTTAATAATATAATTTTATTTTTTAAGCATTTTATTTTTTGAACATTGAATAGTATAATATATATATAAAAAACGTGAGATCCATGGTTAAGATGGTAGTATGTATTCGGACGGTAGAAAACAAGGCCTATTGTGGTCACAGAAGGCGTACATCAAGGTTCCGTTCTAAGCCTTTTCTTGTTTTGTCTAGTTTTGGATTCACTTACTGAGGAAGTGCAAGGTAAAGCAGCATAGACTTTTATTTACGCTGATGATGTAGCCATATGTACGGAGAGCCGCACTGAGTTACAGGAAACACTTTTTCATGAAAACAACAGTTAGATACCGGTGACCTTGTGTTGAGTGTCTCAAAGACCTAGTTTATGACCTTTAAAGACCAAGACCCCAGTAACGACAGTCCGATTCCCATCGACGGACAGATGGTCACCAAGTGCGATCAATACAAATATTTAGGTTGTATGATGCATCGTTCTGGGAACGTGGAGTGTAACATTCAGCACTGAACAGCTGCAGCGTGGCTAAAATGGCGAGAAGTAACTGGAGTATCTTGCGACAAGAAGATGCCAGTCAAACTGAAAAGTTTGATCTATAAGACCATTATCAGACCAGTCCTGATGTATGGCAGTGAAACATGGGCGGTCACTAAGAAAAACCTTCATATCATCCAAGTCACTGAGATGAAGATGCTAATCTGGATATTCGGCGTCACCAGGCCCAATAAAATCCGTAACGAGTACATACGAGGCAGCCTGGGAGCCTGTGACATCGCTGATAAGCTGCAGGAGAGCAGACTGAGGCCGGTGGACTATGTAGGAAATCTGGCACTGCAACTATCCATCTCCGGTCGAAGATCCAGAGGCAGACACAAGACAAGATAGAAAGATGTGGTTGCAAAGGACATGGAACAGAGGAAGATCTCCGAAGACGACGTCGGCCATAGAGCGAAGTGGAGGAGTCATACAAAGCCTGACCCCACCACCATGTGGGATTCATAGAAAGGAAGAGAGAGAGAGAACATTGAACAGTATAAATAATAGTTAATAATTCTTTAGTATGAGTAAGATTCTAAGTAATTTTTCAAATAACGTATTTCTAGATTTTTCTATGTATTTCAGTCAAGTTCAATACATTTTTTGTAACTTAGAACGAAGTATCAATAACACGATACAGTAAACAAATCTAAAAAGTCAAATAAATTGTATAAGGAATAAAATAAAACCTACTTTTATGTAAAAGCGAGTAACGTTAAGTGTTTATCGGTCGCCAAGGGACACATGATGGTGTTACAACCGGTTTGTTTCCCTTGGGACTATATGAATATGGAAAGAATTTATAGGAGTGAACCAAAAGGAAAAAAAAAAGACTTAAAAGTATAATTGTGGTCGGCTGAACTTAAAATATGTATATTTTATATGATTAAAGAATATAAAATATATTAATTAAACTTAATTAAAAGGCTAAGCAAACAGCTCTTCAGTTCAGCTAAGTATAATAAACATTTATTATGGCAAGAATTCGGGGAGCCTATATATTAGAGGTTTATTAATGTGGTCTATTAGTTAGATGAAATCTGTTTCGATTAATATCGTGGAACTAAATATATCAAAGTCATGACCAATAAACGATCATTCTAATTTGTCAGAACCTTCTGTTATTATCAACTGGATGATTCGTTAATTAGACAATATTTTATATATGTCCCTCAAGCTATCAGTTATTATTAAAAACAAAAAAATATATGTAGTGGTGAGACGTTTTTTAAATAGTGAATATTTTCTGGTATTGACCTTTTAACGAACGTTTTTATAAAGAGCGTTTTGGTACAGAAGTGTTTGAGCAAATCCTTTCGGGACGTGTCTTGTTTACGAGAATTCCCTTTGAAGTTGAAAACACATTAGACGACGAGATGTTTTCCCTGGCTTTTAGAAAAATATACTGAATAGTTATAACTCAAGGCTTGAACATCAGATGATCATATAAAATGAAATATATATGTTTTTATTGTACATTATCTTGTACGATTAGTAAAAATAAAAATACAATTGACTTGTAAATTAGTTTATGACAAAAGAACATTTGTTATTTACACCATTTTCCATGATTAAAAAAAAGTATAAGTCTTGTGTAAATAAAATTATAAAATATCAGCAGATTTTATTGAACTCGACGTAAGAGGGACCTGAAAGACTATGAACGTAAATTATTTAATAGCAGAAAACGTCACCTTTATAACTTATATAAGCGATATTTTATTTAACATCAAACTTGAATTAGCCGTCCTTAAAAACCTCTTTTATATATCCAATGTCCACATACTCAGCTCAAGCTCTGCAAACGTCGAGACTTGCAATCTTCAATTTCATACTTTGTTGAAAGATAACAAAATTAAAAGGATAAAGTAAACATTTCTGAAATCTTTAAACCTATCATTTATTTTAAAGGCTCAAGATTGTCATTTGGTCTTGTGAGGTACGTAGAATCATTGTATCTGTGAAAAATAAGGCTTACTAGATTCTAAGAGGTTGAGCTGTGGTAAGTGTTTGAGATTAGTAAGCAAGATATTTTTAGAAAGAAATTAAATATTTTAAAAAGAAATTTCGACTCATTTGGTTGAGTACCTATTGATGGAAGGCTATTCCAGGAATTGCACTACTACTGACTGTGGGGGGCCGACGGAGCACCCGTCTGACAAAGAACCCGACAAAATAAAAATCATGGCATCTTGTACTCGGCTTAAATTACAAGGCAGCTATTCAGAATCATCAGTCATACGGCTTGATCAAAAACATGCGGGAATCTAACAAGATTGTTGGTTGCATGACTTTTTCTCATTGATGGCAACAATGCCGGGGGAGGAGGTTATAGCTTCATACCGAGAAATAATTTAAACATTATTTCATGTCTCCTGGGAACTCATTAACAGATTTTTTATACTATGTGTCTTATATAGTTACAAAATTTTATAGCCTTAAAATAAAACGCGTTAAAAATTTATGTTATTATAAAACTAAGTTAAAAAGAACACTTAACCTTAAACAGCGATGAAGAGGCTAATAAAGAAGCTCCAACGAGCGAAATCTAATATTAAAAAGAAATTTATTCATGAGAAAAATGATATCATATAATATTCAACCAAAGTTTTTTTTGCTTCTATAGACACAATATGGTTTTTTGACTGAAAATGTTACCGGCAAAAAATCTTTAGTGAAAATTATAATTTAAGAGAACTTTTTGGCTAGTTGAAAATGCCGTTTCTTTTATATAATATGACTGCTTAACAATAGCCTTGACTAAATACGGTCTTTTTTACCCCTAAATTATTTCTTGCAAATAATAATGTTCATAATGTAATACTTTTGCAAGAAACGGCAGTTTTTATTTTCTTTTATATATTTTTATTTTATTCTCAGAATCATTTTTATTATCTTAATGTCTAAAAAAAACAGAAGAAAATTTAATACATGTAAAAAAATATTTAATAAATTCTACTTTAAAGGAAGTGTGAAAAATATATTTTACCCCTTCAATTATATTAAGATACATTGTTAATAAGAGACATGATTCACATTAAAAATTAAGTCCGTAGTTGCTTTTAATAGCATATTGTGTATAAAATATTAATTTTGAAGGATTTTGATCACATTTAATAATTAATAGAATACTATGAAATAATATTTAATATTTCATGACTCCAAATTATATATTAAATCTAGTTTAATAAATAACTTTAATTATGATGACAATATTAATGTTGTTTAAATAAAATATCATAATTTTAAAATTGAAATGACGATTCCAATAACAATTTTTTTAATACTATGAACTAAGTCTTATAAAAACAATGTAAAAACAAATCATCTTTTTTATAAGGGATTCCTTCCAGGTGTCCATTCCTGTCAGAGAGGTCGGAGACTGCGGCAAGAGATACACAATAATTATTAATATACTATTAAAACAAAATCCACACAATATAAAATGTATGATTGACTATAACAATAATAAGTTATTATTTATATCATAAAATATATATACAAAATAATAAACAAACTAATAGTTGAGATTGATAGCAATTCTTTTATTTTCATTCGGGTATAGAACTCTTCAAAAACGCGGTACTTGTATAAAATATATATTGAGTTATAAAAAGGTACAAGAAGAGATTTAGTCAGCATACAAGAGTGCTTCGGTGATTACTTGTTTGGATATTGAGGTGAAGTTTGTTTTAAATAAGAAGTCGATAAGTTTTTGGAATAAAATATATAGCATAGTTAGTTTATTATCTGCGTTTTCCAGCAAAGGCTAATTGGGGCCACTTAATTTAAAAACGCTAATTGGAATTAACGTCACTCTTGTGCAGCTCACTATGCATAAATGTAAAGGTGATTTAATTTATTTTGTATCTCCTGTGGGGCAACCAAATAACGAGTACCTCCGTAGTCGACATAATTAAAAAAAAGCTGTACTTAGCTGTAAGAGCAAGAAATTTTGAATAGGCTTCAGAAAATTAAAACTCCGATAAAGTTGACTACCACTTTTGTTTTCTTTTATGTTTCATGAAAGATACTTATCAAATGTCTATCCCAGATGCTTAACATCATCGTAAAAGCGCCATTAAAGAAGGCCATACTGCTTCCCTATGTTATTGCATAGTCTAAATATTCTACTTTTGACACATTGTATACATAATATTGTTTCTTTTAAGTTACCTAAATGTTTCCTACCAGTGATAATTTCATAAGTTTATTGCAGGAAGGAGTAAGGCCTTCTTTTATTGCGCTGCTTTAAAGCGACTATCGCCAAATTTATACTACATATTCCACATCATAAATAACCATAATCACACATATTCAAAAATATTTTGGTATATGTTTTAAACTAACTAAATGACATATTTTAAACTGTGTGATAAAAAAAATAATTAATTCTGCTATAAATACCTTCGTCTCAATTTAACCAACATACCAAACCACCTCAGTTTCAATCTATTTTCAATATATACTTGATAAGTTTTATATTTATATGTATTTTCTGTAAAAAATAATATTTTGAGGGCCTGGTTTACATAAAAACACATTTTCTCTTCTAAAAAGTAATACAAACAAGCAAACAAAAACCACAAAAGGCAATCGAAGCAATCGTAAGTTAAATTATGATTTAATGATTCTTGAACAAAAAGATAAATTGAAACTTCCCTATACAATTTGCAAATAATATTTCGTTTTTATGGTAAACATTCGTCTTTTGTAATTAAAACTTTGAGTTGCGTAAAAACTTTTAAATCAATGTTGGGACTGTGATGATAAACAACAAATTATACATTGCTTTTAACTATAATTCACTATAAAATTTTAATCATAACATTGGTGGTGTTAATAATAACTAGGTATATAACCCAAATATGACTAGCTTTTTAATTATAAATACAGAAACTGTTTGATTAAAATTCGGATAAAACTTTAATTTTAATACTTTTTCTTAAATGTGTTAAATGTCTTTAGCTAACAGCGGAGAAGCTAGATAAGAATGATCGAGTTTCTTCTCGGTTATATAAGTGAACCTGTTTAAATGTTTTCTTGTATTTGGAATACGTTGATCTTTCGACAATTTATTATCTATCAAAACATCCAATGTACTGATCTTAGTATCACTGGAGATATCCACCAATATTTTTTTAAACGGCCGAAGCAAATATTAACATTAAATTGATATCTAGTAAAAATTTCATTACGAAAAATAAATACAAATTTTTTCATACTAACTAACTTCATGTTATAGAATTAAGTAAATAAATAAATTGTAATGTTAAAAGAATCATTTATTACTTAAAGGTATAATTATTAAAAAAAGAAATGTCATATTATTTTTATTGAAAACAATTTGATATGCAAAGAGATCCGACATCTTCTTTTTATTGCAATCGAATGCGTCCATGACATGAAATTGAATAGGTTTTATTTCCAAGCGCTCCAATGTTTGAAGTGATAAAGTTTATTCCAACGATATTGAAGATCTTTTTTTTTATATATATCAATCTAAAATAATTTAAATAAATCAGCGCAAAAGTTCTTCCTTCACTTGTATATTGTATATCATTCAGAATTTTGGGATGTAAAATTTAAAATGGTGATAAACATAATTATATATTATATACATATACAAATATATATATATATATAATTGATAACTTTGTTTTCACTAAAAATAATTAAAATTTTTGTGACAGTCTGTCTGTTCGTCTTATTTTATGTTTGTAATGGAAAGACTTCGTCTTTGCAAAGGACAGCAGTACTTTTCGTTTTTAATAGCACAGTCCTCTCGTGTGTAGTATACTGATGCAACATCTGGGCAGACATTGCCATATATCACCTCGCTGGCTTGGGCTCGGTGGAGAGATGTGTGACTAAATTTATCGGGGGTTATAGTGCGGTTAAATCTATTCTAGTCAGCTTAGAGTACAGGCGAAAAGTAGCCAACCCCTGGGTATTCTACAGAATTCACTCTGGTACAGCAACTACGTTAAAAATTTGGAAAATTTGGTCCGATAACGGTAACTAAAGAAAGCACTGAAGATCACTAAAGCAATCCCATCGTATCACAACAAAAGACAAGCCAGGTACACATGTTGACCTAGCTTTGTTCACGTCAAAACACCGTAGTATACAGACCTCTATAACAGGGTAATCGCGGTCAGGTTAGGAGGTTGTTTGCGATTGCTGTTGTCAAAACCTGAATTATAGCCAATACTTAAAGGCGAACAGTATTGGTTTCTTTTTCACTTTTGATCTAATATCGGATAGATATGAAGATTCACCTAGGGTTAGTAATCGCATTCTATATTACAATATGTATTATGCTTGAAATTAGTTTCACTTTCTTTATCTAGTACCTGTTACATGTATGAGCGATTACACAAATACAAAGTGGTTTCATAAACTTCAAACATTTCGATAAATATGACAACAGTAACTTATCATCGACAAAGCACAGATTTATTATCTTTTCTTTATAAAATATCAGTTGTCTAAAACATATAAATAGTATGTTCCAATTAAGTCGTAACTTGGTTAGATAATATAATAATGTAAAGTAAATAGAATGCTTTGAGTTAAATAACAAAGATAAAAAATAAATCTCTCGGGAAAAATATCTACCGTTCAAAATCAAGTTGAATAAGAACATTTATAACGACCTTGGTGATTTTAAAATGCACTTTTTTGCCTTTTTATAACTGAATTTACAAATGAGGTTAAGCTTTTGCGGGTTTTTTTCTCGTTTGTATGTGATATTTAAAACTACTTACATCTCTATTTTAGATAAGTATAACGGTTTCCATTATCTAATTGTTTTAAAAAATTGAGGCTGGAGGTTTTTCAAAATATTTAAAGAAAGTTCTTAGTATTATTTCTAATTGTGTTATAATCAAGTTGTCACTACTGGTGTGTTTATAAATTTTTATGAAGCATCTATTACGAGCGCATGGTTATGCAAATTGTCCCGTTTTTCGCAAATTGACATAACTCCTCCCTTTATTAATCTCATAAGAGTTTTAACACATATTCTTAAAATTGTATATACTTATACATATATATAAATTAGGCTGGACAGTGCTTGACGAGAATTAAGTTAAACTATTATTCACAAAATTTTTTATTAACAAGTTTTATGTTGTGGTTATGAAAACAATATTTCTCATAGTCAAATGTTAGGAAACAAATTTAGAAGTCCATCATTTTCATTAGTTCTTAAGCAATTCATCCCAATTCATAATATTATTAAATGCAACCTTACTTTATATGTATGTATGTAATATGTATTTTAAAGAAAACGTTATAACTATTAAATTTTACGATAGTAATAAAAACTTTTCAATTTTATCCAATCAATTGAAAAAATATAAACTTCTGGAAATTTATGCAATAAGGCATTGCCACTTAAGATGCTATCGAAACTGAAATAACTCCTGATGAAACTTCTTCAAACGCAAAATGCCATCCAAACTTCTCCAATAACGTAGATTAAAGTAGTTGGTCAACGGGTTTGGGTGTTACGTGACGTCCGACCGCTCATATGTAGATATGTAAGTTATAATGTGAATGGAAACATTAAGGAAATTCTTTTTCCGATATAAAGATATCATTTTATTTGTTATAAAGCTAGATAATTAATAAGAGAGTTTACATACAAGTCTGATTGTTAATATTATTTCATGATTATTAATAAAGTGATCTCAATTAATATATTTTATTACTAAGATGATAGCGTTGGTGGACTGTTGCTTTCGATTAGGGATGGACTTAACTTCAAAGTTTGCATTTAATCGGTATCGTTCATTTAAAAATATCGGTTTTATTTCCTGTAGTATAATCATCGCTATTAGTAAAATATCTTTTATATTTTAACACATGAAAATCACATTTATCTATAAGGACGCCTAACGATCGTACTAACTGACAAACGATCAATCAATTAGTAATAATAGCCACTATGCTATCACCGTATTATGAAATAAAAATTTATTTAGGATCAAAAATCAGAATAAAAAAATGGAACCAACTTTCAATTTAATATAATAGAAGATTGAGTTGGGCGCCTTAAATTTTTCCAAATGTAACTTCTGTTACCAGATGTGTTTTGCATAATTGAAATTTCTCTTTTTGTTTATTTTAATGTAACCGCATGTGAAAAGTTTTAATTAATAAATCCTTTAATTCCTTAAGTAGCGCTTAAAAACAAAAAGGATGGTAGGAGTAACAATTACAACATTTCTGTGTTATTGTATGTTTGGACGAAATGATCAAATAAAGTAAAGGACAGCTAGACTAAAACAATTAATGATATCTTAGATTTTCGCGTATATTTATTGGGATTAACTAAGATTTTCGGGTATACTATCCGTTTTTTATTACTTTAAAACTACATACTCAAGACGTTTCGCTTTTTTTAGCAGCGACTGTTTTAAAATAAAAAAGAAAACAAGTAGCGTATTCCCCTACTTTTAATAAAAAAAAAAAACAATTTTTTTTAAGGTTAAGCACTCAAACAAAACTTGAACAGTTTAAATAGATTGTTTAATTTAAAAAATCCAATATATATATATTTAATTTTGTTAAAAATATATTTTCACACCTTTTACATCTGTAATAATGTACCTACATCGAAATCGTCAAGTTCATAAATTTTACTAAATATCAATTGATCATAAAAATTGACATTTACAAAAAAACTAAGCTTTAAAAAGTATTATTAAAACTACAATATTTTCACTAAAGAATATAAGAGATAATTTGTATGTGAATGTGACTGTAACAGCGCTTTTACATTATTTATTTATTTATTTATTAGGAAGCCAACGTGATACACAGAAACTTATAACTATAACATGATGGAAGCATTAATTGTTTACAGTTGCGTATCATCACTTACAGGCTAACTCAACATGGGTTACA
>JAAAKD020000458.1:9512592-9532880 GCA_010014825.2 Danaus melanippus
AAATTTGGTTAGGTAGGGAGAGGAGCTTGGACAGTGGAGGTGAGCGTTTAACGCGAGTTAGATAGGGGCCCCTTAAACCTACACTTGGGTCGCAAGTCCCAAGCACTGTTGAAGCTCCTCTCCCTGCAACGCAATGGACCCGGCACCCGCACGGTGAATCCATTGAGTTAAAGTGAAACAATTTATTGACAACACGATTTGACAGGTTACACCTAGTAAACTGAAAATAAAGCTTTTTGTATGAGAAATCTATGCAATCAAGGATATATAACATTTGGTCGCCTTAGCTAAAAAGTGACGTATCGAGGGATATATACGATCAAAAGATAAAGTTGTGTATCCAAGCAAACATGTCATATTAAACGTGAGTATTTCAATTTGGTCGTCTTATAACAAGAACGAATAATTTGGTAGCCGGTCATTTAACATGACATTTAATAATGCGTTGTTAATTTGTCATCGTGGGACGTAAATATTTTAACAGACAGTTATAATTTTGAAGCTTCGTTTGTAAATACCTTGTTTAGATTTAACAAACAGACTTTGGTGAAACTGGGTCTTAAGGTGGTACCTGTTATAGGCCAATAAAAAGTGGCCGACGATCCTTGTGTTAATAAATTGCTGTAATCTAACATGGATAAGAGTAATGAAAAAATAATTCTAGAATCTTTGAAATAAAACTGTTTTGGATTAACTATAAGGATTTTTTGGTTATTGGAGCGGACTTTTCGACTTCGATCACGGAGACTACAAATTCAATTAATAAATATAAGTAACAAACGAAAACGGAGGTTATTAAAATCTTGTATAAGCTGTTACATTATTTTGTGTACATAGGAAAATATAGTAGAACTGAATTTTTACTCAGGATTCTTCTTCTTCTACCTGGCAATTTCCCAGCTTTAGCCAGGGTCTGCCTTACTTGTTGTGATAGTTTTGGCTAATTGTTTTTACGACCGGCCGCCAGCCTGACATCAACCCTCTTTGGGAATGAATTTTTACTCAGGATTGACTACATATATTATTAAGATTTTCATCCATCCCGTTATTTTTATAACCGTCTTTTGCTTAAACGCGTTTTATTCTTTCTAATTAAAAAGATAACAAAGTAAACTACAGTCGGACAACAACTGATATTGTACGACTATTATATATTCCTAAATTTGATAGTCTCAATGTTATAATAAAACTGATCTACAAATAAAGTATATCAGACTGATAAAAATCCTCTATAGAGATGTCTAAACCAGAGGACGGTCACAAGTTAGCTTGAATATAAATGTAACATTACCCGACAGTAACTTTATTTCCATTATATGTTATAAAGGTATTCATTAAAATGTAATTTCCAATTGTTTTAAATGGAAATTCAATTCGGTTCAGATGATTAGTTTTCAACGATAATTCGTTGCACTTCATTAATTAATTCAGATTAGTTACAATTAATATGCCTCAATAAAAATTACCGCTGTAATTATTTTGCTGGTTCTTTTGTTTGTTAGTTGATTTGAGTAAAACTTGTTTAATTTGAAAACATACTCGTCCGGCAAAGTTGATATCTACAAATGCAGAATTCAAATTGTAAATTATTTTTTTACATACATAAGATATAACGGTCAGTTTCAATTTTCAAAGAAAGTATTGTTTATTTAAAATATTTACTCTAATATATAAAAATAAATGTTTTTTACGTGGCTATAAATTATTATAAAACGACTCATATGAAGTGCGCTCGAACAAAGATGTGTTATAATTATTATGAGATAAGACATTATTACGGTTTTTTTACACGAAACATTCTCATTACGCGTATTTTTATTTTTCTTTTAGGATACAAAAACTATTACAATGCAATTTTTTTTTTGGCAAAGGTGGCTAAGGTGGTGGATGGAAGGTAATGAAATTTGGTCACCGTCGCTGATGGACATCTGCAACATAAGGCATGTTGCGGATGCGTTGCTGACCTTGTTTGTGGAAGAGAAAGAGGAAAGTGTGGGAAAAGTGAAAGCGCAACCGGCTCTTTCTCTTTTTTAATGTGAAAAGTCACAAACGAGCAGACGGCCTACTTGGTGGTCAGTAGCTAGCTTCGCCCATGTACATACACCACAACTCTGTTGCGGATGCGATGCCGACTTTGGTTTTTTAAAAATAGGGAAGGGTAGGAAGGTGAGGAAATGGCAGAAAAAGGTGGATATAGGAAAAGGGCAACCGGCTGTCTCACTCATCGGATGAAATGCAGCCATTAAAAGCTATTTCATACCGATCTTCAGTGAGAGGGTAGCACTTTCCTGGTCGAGCCAGCCCATGTTAAAGAGAGGTAATCTTTTATTACGCTCTCATCTGCCGTGCTACTAAATCCTGAGCTGTGGGAAAACTTAAGGTATGTTTCATAATGAAGACAAAAGAACATAAAAACCTATATAATTCGTTGTATTGAAGTTATAGTTACATAATTTTCCTTGTAACTGTATTTTATAATTTTTTATTACATCTTAAATGCAACTGATATATATTTTAATAGTATGGACATTTAGCACATAACTTTTATGTTCATATCTCAAATTGAAGTAAGAACCAATAACTTTTTTTTTATATATCTATTGATATACTTTTACTTGATTTGAACAAACTATACTTTTTGGTTTTGGTTTTGGTTTTGTTTTTGTTTTTAATTTTTATATTTAATTCGAAACAGTAAAAATATAGTGATATGAACTTTTAAATTATAAATATTATACGTTCCTTTTCAGAATACACCTAATGGGATCATCCTCTCTGATATGGAAAATTACAATTAATCTAAATATACAAAAAGTAAATTATTTACTGTCTTAGTATTGTGAAATATAATCCCCGATTACATATCTTATAAAGTAATAAGACGATAAATGTATGTTTTTTAAGAAATTACAACTTTCGTAATAAATCTGTTCGATTAATTTATTTTAAAAAGCAATACAGAAAGACCGCTATACAATTATATGTTATAATTTTAACTAATTATTATTTTCAATGAACAGTTTTATGTTGTGCATGACATTTAATTTAATACACAATATAGTTATAGGAATTATAAATTATATATAATTAGTAATAATCATAAAACAAAATATTTAAACGCTAACATTCTATGTAGTACGTCAAATAATTATTAATGAGAACAAATTAAACATAATAAAATTAAGCCATGTTAGTCCTATCCCACTCCTGAGCCACGTATACAAGCTGTTTTCTAGAGTAATCACAAACCGCCTCACTAGAAAACTCGACGAGTTCCAGCTATTAGAACAAGCCGGGTTTCGAAAAGGATTCAGCACCGTAAACCACATCCATACTGTTCGGCAGATTACACAGAAAACTGAAGAGTACAATCAGCCGCAGTGGCTGGCTTTTGTGGATTACTAGAAAGCCTTCGACTCCATCGAAACTTGGACGGTTCTAGACGCTCTTCAACGATGTGCTATAGATTGGCGATACATCGAGGTGCTGAGAAGCTTATATGACACCGCCACCATGACCGTCCAGCTCCAGGACCATAAGACCAACTCCATCGAGCTGCGTCGGGTGGTGAGATAAGGGGATGTTATATCCCCGAAGCTATTCACGAACGCACTTGAGGACGTCTTTAAGACTCTGGACTGGGCTGGACAGGGTATAAACGTGAGATACCAACGCCTCCTCCAATAGCATTCCTGCACTCCGGGCTGGTAACTCGGCTCCAGTGAAAGCCCGGCGTCGTCGGGGCGATCCTAATTGCCGGGATCGCCCCCTTTCTTCGAGGGAGTAAGCCCGGTCTTTGCCAGGACCGGCCAGCCGCTGGTGTGCCCTGTTGCTGACAGATCCGGGGTACACCGACATAGCGGCCGATGGCTTTCGCAGTGGTTTTAGTGAGTAGGGGCCTGCCCTGGCCGAGTCTCACACAAGCCTTCCGGTCCCACCAAGGCCGATTGGACGCTCGTAAAAAGAGTTTCACTGCGACATCAAAAAAAAAGGGTACAAACGTGCACGGTGAGCATATCTCGCCCCTTCGGTTTGTCGACGACGTCGTCATAGTAGCAAAGTCGCTGGAACAGTTAAGCAGATTGCTGCATAGCCTTAATGAAGCCTCACGACGGGTCGGTCTTGGCATGAACCTGGATAAAACCAAAGTCATGTTCAATGAACATGTTCTGCCAGGTCCGATATATGTCGAAGGATCGATGCTTGAAGTTGTTCAGGAGTATATCTACCTTGGACAATTAATCAAGCTCGGTAGAAATAACTTCGAGTGAGAAGTCGATGGCAGGGTTCTGTTGGGTTGGGCGGCATTTCACAAACTTCCTTGAGTTT
The DNA here is from genome assembly GCA_010014825.2 of Danaus melanippus. Lineage (NCBI taxonomy): Eukaryota > Metazoa > Arthropoda > Insecta > Lepidoptera > Nymphalidae > Danaus > Danaus melanippus. The sequence goes on from JAAAKD020000458.1 coordinate 9,516,922, forward strand.
TCTCTTTGTCTATACCGCAATGCCTGAAGATAAAATTGTACAATCAGTGCGTCCTGCCTGTTATGACTTACGGTGCTGAAACGTGGACATTGACGATTGGACTGGTCCATAGATTTAAAGTTGCACAGCGGGCTATGGAGTGAGTTTTGCTAGGAATCAAGGTAACCAACATAGCTCACAAAATTAGCTCGCTGAAGTGGCAAAGGGCTCGTCATGTCTGCCGAAGGACTGATAACCGATGGAGCAGGCGAGTCCTAGAATGGAGACCGCTACTCGGCTACCGTAAGGTAGGACGCCCCCCTGTCAGGTGGACTGATGACCTGAAAAAGGTCGCTAGAGGAAACTGGATGCGGAAGGCGGATGGAGGAGGTGTCCAGCAGTGGACCAAGATTGGCTAAATGATGAGTCCTATGTAGTACGTCAAATAAAAATAATAAGAACAAACTAAATATATGATAAAATTGAACTAACCAAGCCAAGTTACTATAACCATTCTCATATCTAAACCATTATATAAAATTTTGAAATTACATTTATAAATCTTTGACAGGTTTGAAAGGATATTAGCAGTATTATGTTACATACACAGTTTAAAGTGGTTTTAAAACCAAAAATCTTTCATTTGAACTTTGTTTTGCTGTCTGAGTAATAAAAAGTGCTATGCCAAAACATATTTAGCGATGAAATAGTGAAAAGAGTAACTAGGGATATAAATTTGGTAACAAAATTAAAAAGCCAAACTTTTCTGTAACAAAATGAGTTGAGAGTCCAACTAAACTTTATCTTTGGAAAATTGCTATTCTCACAGTTATGTATCACTATGTATTTTTGGTTTGGTACAGTTATTTGGTTTGTAACCGCAACAAAAATTTGTTTTAATTGCATTACAACTATTAGAATTCTTTTATTTATTTTACATGAGAGTTTGTTTGATAAATTTTTAAAATAATTATTAACGAAAAATTCACTAAATGTATTAAAATTTTTGGGAGATTCAAATATGCGAATGAAGTGTCCATTAATGTTTTAATTTCTATATTTTTAAGCATATTTTGAATTTTTCGCTTTAATGGAATGTTACATTTAACTCATCTCATTGTTATTTTTTTACTTTATGGCATTATTTTAATGATAATAACTTAATTATAAAAAATCATATCGTAAATATATTTATAGCTTTTGACAACTTATTTTCTAAGTTGAAGAGTTTTGTAAAATAACTTTATAAATATCACTACGGATAATAAATCCGGTGACCAGTATTGTGATGTCAATGCGTTTCACTGAATGGGAATTCTCAGTGCTAACAAGAAGACGACTGTGTTATAAAAAAACAAAATATAATCAATAAAGAGTAATATGATTCTGACTGTAATAAATTGCTTGTAAGTTAATGTTGTTTTTTATTTTACAGATATTCTGTTCCATTTAAAAAACACTGTGGGAAACAAATGACAAAGAAGTAACAATTTTGTTTGCATTTGTTCAATAAAAAAGTGAAACTTATATACTGTATTAGGAATGTCGACGGCGAAAAGAAAACATTACTTTATATACTGTATACCGCTACACACAGAGTACTTAGTTTGTAATATTATGCATGTAATATAATATATGTTCTACATAATACTGAAGCACTCTTTATAAGTATATTTCTGAACATATACTTATCCAACTAGAACTATATATATATGGTACATTACATATTATATGTCTTAGAGACGTCTATGCTTTCGTAGTAGAATTACTTTGTTTCCGAAAGAGGCGATACACTTCCTCTTAATTCCATGTCTACAACAGAGTTTTAGAAAAAAACAGATTTTTTTTTTGTTCACCAAATATTTTTGGATGTCTTCAAAACTCTGACCATCGACGATTACAAAATTTAATCACTTACAAAACCTTTTTTAGGATCTCAATACATAGAAGAAAGAGAATTCTATTGGTGATAACTTTCTGTGGAGTTAAATTACTCTTTTTAATACTTAAACATATTATAACAATTAAAACTCGTTAAACTTTTTGAATCGTTATACTGCAGAAACTGTGGCTCTTCGAAAAAAAGGTATATCGACATTTTATAGATAATTATCTGATTAAAAATTTTTGTCTGAACTCTGAATTTTATGATAAAACCTACTGTTTTACTGGAAGTGGCGAAAAACCTGTTTATGTGACCTTTGACCCCGAGTAAACTTTTTTCCACGTGCCGGATCGATGAGGACTTTTCACATTTTCTTATAATAGTATATTGAACATTCCTATATATTCAGCCAAGTCAGAATTTTTGTAATGAGCATGGTTAAATTGATGGACTGTACACTTTTATTTAATGTTACTATTAAGTCTGATGTAAGTCAAGACTAAGCAGTCCGTAACTAAAAACCTTACATTACATATATTATAAAACATTTTGTGTAAGCTAAATCAGAAAACAAAGTATTTTTTACAAAAAATGTTTCGTAATAAATAGAATTTCTGTGCCGTCACAGCTACAATAGTCGTACAAAAGGCTTTGTCACACTGCTCCTTGCCTAGTTGTTTTCATAAAATATTCTAAAAGAATATAAATGATACGTAAAGCAAAAATAAAAGAGAAAAGAATACTATCCCTTAAAGTTTATTTTTATCAGCTGATATGATTTTAAACTACACTGGAATTTAAAAACAATATGAAAAAAATCAGTACTGCTTAAATCAAACAATCCCATTAATATATCACTAATTATATTATTAATGATACAAAACATAACTAGTTTTATTTTGTATAACAGTTAATATAGGAACTCATTTAAATGTTTAGTTTCAGTATTGACTTACTTAGTTCATTATATTTAGGCGATAAATTACTAGCTATAGATATGAATTAATATATTGAGTTTTATTTCACCTTCACATTTTGTCTTTAACTATTAACTAGTTATATAATTGATAATGATTTCAATTTTATAATCCTTTTAAATACTATGAATGGGTTGGTTTAAAAATAATTTTCAATAACATCTTCAATAAGGTGCGTGATGTTCTGAGTATATCCGTCTTCTATTCACAGATTTTAGGAATTTTATGTAAGCTATATAATTTAACAAAATTTAAATTAAAATTATTCAACCCCAATCTGTAGATTCAATCTCATGATTGTTTGACGAAGTGTAAACTTGAATCTCTCAAATAGCCGAAATAGTAAAGACGGTGAATGTTGAATGTTTAGCTCGTTTCGAATTAATTTGTAAAATCATGCAATTTGGATTGCTAATTCACTTTAACGTCATGAATATTTAGAAGGTAAGGTGAAACAAGTAGCGAAGTACAAATCGCTTATTAAAATTGCAAAAGGTTTGTATAATTAAACATTTATTTATACACCCTTTAACTAAAGATTTCTTTCATTTTCTTAAGCTTTAAATTTATCTTGAGGGTTGTAATGGAAAAGTTGTCTTATTGTGTTATAATTTGTGTGTATTTTCCTACTAGTTAGGTTTTAAGCTATTAAATTATTGGTTTTTATTATAGAAGTATAAATTTGGTGCATGTTATCATAACCCCATTGCATCCACACATACTCCGGCGCACTGGATATATTTGCATTCAAATGTGTAACCTGAGTACATAAACTACATTGCAGGTCCTAATTTAAACTTACGTGTTTGTTAATATACCACTATAAACTTATGTTAGGAAAATTGTACAAATGAAGCTCACTAATAAAGCTCTGTTTCGTAAGAAAGTCACTTTATTTAACGAGCGTCAAAAAGATTTACCAGTGCTTGTGAAATCAGATATTTACTTAAAATATTTTTCATTTATTGTTCCAATCAAGTAACCTTATATCGTTATCGCCATTTCATGTTTATTTTTATAATTTTTCAGAGACACCTTAGAGATACTTTAGTGTGGCTTCTACAAGTGACTTCGAAATTTTAGAATAGAAGGTCATATCTGAACTAAGAATATTTGTAAAACAATAAATGCTGGAGTCTCTCCCCCATACTAGTGATCCTGGGAAAGTCTTACCTAATAATAATAGTTTAGGTAGCAACCTGTTTTTTTTTATAACGCAGGGAAACTCTTTTTACGAGCTATACAATAGGCCTTGGTGAGACCGGAAGGGTTATGTGAGACTCGGACTGGGCAGGCCCCTACTCACTAAAACCACTGCGAAAGCTATTGGCCGCTATGTCGGTGTACCCCGCATTCCAGCAATGAGGATCGCCCGGGTTTTTACTGGAGCCGGGTTACCAGCCCGACCCCAGCCCGGAGCACAGGGTTGCTATTGCAGGTGTTGGAATCGCCTCCGTCGCACCCCCGTACGTCGTCTGCGGAGGGAGGGTGCATCGCCCGCATCCTCCCTTTCCCGCTCAGATGCCGCCTTCGTGAACATGACCTTCTCACAGAACGAGGACGCCGCCAGCCAGGACTTGTCACTCTTGAGCATCTTCTCCGCGATACTCGAGAGCGACGAGTCCACTCTGCCGAAAGCCGCCACAAGTTCTTGGTGCTGCGCAGCCTCCCTCGGGCACAACTCCAGGGTATGCTGTCCATGCGAGTCCATCGCAACGCCGCACCCATGGCAGCCTTCTCCCGGCTCTCTCCTGGCCGTCCGACACAAGTAGTCACCGAAGCATCCATATCCGGTGAAAACCTGCGTCAAACGGTAAGTGAGGAGCTTGCGTTTATGCCTCATCCAACGCTTTAGGACCGGGCAAAACGCTTCCATTCTACCTTTTACCGTACGGCTGCTCCGTCAGGAGCCTAGAGAGCAACCTAGCTTAACATGTAACAATAACAGTGTATAGAGATTATAATAGTAGAAGAAATATAAATGTCATGTCAGAAATTTTCCGATTTAATATCTAACCCCATTAGACAGTGCAATAGTTAATTGAGTCATTGATAGGTAGGTGCATTACTCCGGCCTAACCTACAAATATCACTTACGGTTCACAACAATTGGTGTATCAAATCCTTTCACTCTTCAGTGGATTTAATGATAATTATTACCACTTAATTATTTTTGATTAATAAAGCAGCAGATGAACTGGATAAGAAAGACTAATCGAGTACTAACAGGAACCGATAGTGTAGATTTTCTCCGTAAAAGCTTCCAAGCTACTTGCTCGTTGAATTGAGTTTCTTTCGACCGGATCAATCAGAAGGATTTCAGACCCCTAAAAATGTAGTACCCTCGAACAAACGGCTTTTAAACTAATTACTCTATTTGAGTAATAGGCGGCTCGAAGTTCAAAGCCTAACAAACGTATTACTGCCTCGAGTATCAATTGGAGCGTTCTAGGCATAGCGTTCATGAAGGTTGTCGAATCGATAGCTAACGTTATTTTACATTGCATTGCGGTCTTTGTGTCTTTGAGTGTCAAGTATCTCGAAGGCAGGAGATCACTTCAGTCACTGGCGTTAGGTAAAAATTCGTTTACAATCCTGGAAGAACAGGGATGCTTCGAACTTGGTGACCCGATTCATCTCTTCAATACGCGAAATAGAAGTCTACACCCAGCTAAAAAATGAGCCTATATATTCAATGTTATGAATGTATTACATAAAAATATTTCTAGAAGAAAAGTATAAAGTATCAGATTATAAATAAATGTATAACAAGAAACTATCTGTCATTAATTAGAAAAAGGACTTTACATGTTTTTAAGAATAGAGAGAACAAAATGTATACTTTTACATTATGAAACCTTAATATTACATCGGCTATTTGATTCTATACAACAACAAAAATAATTTATGTTTATAGAGTTAGAGTTTGAAGTACATTTCAGGTGAATTACATCCGTCAAGTCGTGATATAGGTACATACATACAGATAACATCTTCCAACATTATTATTGTAAAACTAGCAACCTTTGGGAATTCAAATGATATGACGTGGATTTTTCGTAATTTAAAATAAGGTATATTATAATAAAAATACGTGGCTAACGATAAAAATGATACATGATATCATGTAATAAATATGTCTACAACGGCTCAGTTATCTAAGTTATGTCTCATTTACTTCTCTTACTCTCATAATGAAAGAAATTTGAGGAAAAAGAGTAGTCACATTCAACACGAATAAAAATACAAAGAAAGATAGGTAATACAAATTAAGATTACTTAAACAGCGAAGGCGTCGTCTTACGATATTATCATAAGAAGCTTTTGAAATTAGGATGTTTAGTTTTGATTAAAAAATAAAACTTAAAATTAATAATTTGAATAATATTAACTTAAGAAACGACTATTCCTTATTAACTGGATTTTGTGTTATAAAACATATTTGCAAAATAAATTATATAGAATGCAGAAATTAATGCTATATTTTTATTACTTCTATATTACTACAATTTCTAGGTAAATCTTATAATTTATTTTCGTTTTATAGTATGCTTCATTGGATACAAAGGGTTTCTGATAACTAAATTTAAAGTAAAAGTTTTATTTGAATGCGATCTTATGACTTAATTGAGGATTTTAGTATATTCTGTGGAAAATCTATTTTACAACTTTAACCCAAGGTCATGAGTAATTTATTTGAGTTTTAATGAAGAAAGTAAGACCATAATGTTGTATTAATTAATAAATTGAATTCAATGATTATATTTACAATTCGAAAAGATTCGAGGTCAATGGCAACTTTTATTATAAGTATTCCAATTTATGCTTCACATGTATTTGCAACATAAAATTTTCCACAATTCAAATATATTATCACCACTGATACTAATAATTTGTTTCTCAAATATGGCAAAAAAGGCAATGGAATAAAAGTAAGGTTAATTTTTAATTTCCTTTAATAAATTTCATATATTTTTATAATATTTAATGTTTATAACGTATTTATAATATATAATTTTAGTACAATAAAATACTAATTACAAAATCATTTTTTTCTTAATTTCAACAAATATAATTAACAGTTAATAACTTAATACTTATTACGTCCATTGATCACTATAAAATTATTTAATACTAACAATTTTTGATTACAGCAACACGTCGGCTAAGAGCGTATGTCTATATTTGTCTCAAACGGGAACACTCGGAGTCCTGACTGCAACCCATTAAGCCTTTCATCTCAAATTACCTATGGAAAAATGTGAGTGCGGTAAAGGAAACCAATTTGTTTTTGAAAACTGGAAAAATAATCAATTGTGTAATAATAATAAAATTAAAAAAAAAATGGCCAACTGTGTAAGCATAGATGAAACATATAGAGAAAAATTACGAAAGTGACATGCAAAGTCAAATTAAATTTTACAATCAAGTTCTAAAAATGGTAAGGTACAGTAAACCAATTGAACATAGAAAAACGAATTGTATAACAAGCCTCTGTTTATGCCTAACTTTGAATTGAGGGCTGATGGATGGCAAATTGTGAATAACGAGAAAGCCATTGATTGGCAGAAGCCTTTTGATCAAAACTAAGGCGGTATTTTAGTACTTTCAAAACTGCCCACGTAACTAATTAAACATTGAAGTACTAAAGAATATTATTCAGTAACGAATGAATATAGAATACCCTAGAGAAGATAAATATAGCAATGAAAGAATGTCAATTCGAGCCCAAAACTAGACCAAAAAGCTTAGAAGTTTGAAGCACTGAAGTCTGAATGAGATAGGGCGACGTTATTTTGCTTAAACTGTTTACCGTAGTTCTTGAAGATATCTTTAAATGTTTAGTGTAGAAAATAATAGAATTTCACATGAATTTTAAGTACCTCAAAAATCGCCTATTATTTATACTAAATTTTGAAAGATTGGTTTTGAAAATGAACATGGACAAAACTAAGAATTAATGACCACGTCAAGCTCCTCCGCATAAGCATCGAAACTTGTATACATCTAGTAGGTAACGAATGTGTCCAAACAATGGACAATCCATTAGTTATGTAAGTTCGAATTCAAGAGAAAGGTAAACAGTCAAAACAGAGTTCGGGATACGAAAAAGCATCAGATTAAAACTAGGGCTTTCGAATATAATAGCTTAAGACAACTCGTTCATATCATCTGCCCGTAATCGAGAATGTAAAAAAACCGAAACTTCAGATAAAATGTAATGCAATAAATCATATAGTATATCTTAAAACCGTGTTTCATTCAAATGTCTGGATATAAATGATATTCTTAGATATCGTAATGGAGATATTCTTTTCAAATTCAATACAGTGTTCAAAGCTCAGGTTCATATACATATATGTATGAATGTATGTTACATACGAAACGTAACGATAACGATTTATGTTGACAATTGCTGTAATATTTGGGAAGGTGTCAAATGATACCTCAGGGCTTTGGACTCCTTGGATAAGCTTGCAGAAAAGTTTTTTGGTGACCGGATTTCGTTGAAACAATAGTAATCGGTCTTGATTACAGGCGTGAAATTAATTGTGCTTTGTTATTTAATCGGTAACATTTTGGAGAGAACATGCGTAATAATTACACTTTAATACCTCTATCGACATTTACCATCGGACAACTAGACCCAAGGTACTCCTCCAATGTTTTGTAAAAGATCTTTCTTACAATTGAAGGAGAGAACACTCTTCTTTCTCATATGCAAACCAAAGTCTTTATATAAATTGGCAAAATTGTATGTTACTTATTTTTAATATTAAAAGACACAAATATCTTAAAGCTGTTCAACTTATTAAGTTTATAATGAGTTTATAAGTACGGTGGAATGTTAAACGAGTAAGAGAACTTTGGAAGTACATCAACTAAGCATCTGTAAACCTATTTATGAGGGAATGTCTACAATGTTTCATATACGTACCGTACAAATATTTGTAAAATTTATGATTTACATACAAATAAATAAAATACGTTTATGTTGTATAAGATGGTATAATTTTAAACTGTATAAAAATGTTATAATATATTTTACTCCTTGTTAGTGTACATACTAGGGTATAAACATACCTTATTTTGCTATAATAATTATAATTAATATTTTGTAAAATTCATCTATTACTCATTTAACATTTAAGTATTATTCATTTTAACATATAAGTATTTAACATGTAAGTAGTTATTGAAAATTATTGATCAATCGATTAAAACTTTAATGATTTCATCCTATATCATATCGTTATTAGTCAACTTAGGTTATTGCTAAATAAATATATAAGATCGGTTTATAATTATTATAGTATTTGATGTTTATAAAATCTTTTCTGAAAGTGAAAATTATGTATATCTCCATAATTTTCGTAAAAACGCTAGTTATAAAGTTACCATATTATGGTACAACTTATACGAGATAATTAAACAGATTTTATTGTAATTTTTGTTCATGAATATGTTTTTGGTATTTCAAGGTGGTAGAGCCTAGCTCGTAAAGTAAGATCGTAGTGGCCTAAAGGTTAAGGCCCGCCTCTCGTTCATGAGGGCACGGGTCCGAAACCTGGCTGGAAACTAATGTGATTTTTCTGAATCATATGTACTTTGTAAGAGTATTTAGACACACGGTGTAAGAAAACATCGTGAGGAAACCTGGACTCATAGATTCAAATTAAAAGTTGGTAATCAGCAACCCATCTCGAGCAAGCGTGGTGATAATTGCTCAAAGTTTCTCCGAGTGAGAAGAGGCCTTTGCTCAGTAGTGGGCCCTGACAGGCTGATGATGAGCCTAGCTGTGGTCAAATTCTTACAGCTTGAACATGAGCTGGTTCGACCAGAGAACACTCACTCACAAAATATCTACGTGAAGTCGGCTTGGCTATGTTTCCTCTGATTAGAGAGAGAGCCGGTTCCCCTTCTCTGTTCCCACCCTATTCCCCAAGAATCAAGGTTGGCAACGTATCCGCAACATTTCTTATATTGCAGTTGTCCATGAGTGACGGTCACTACTTCCCATCAAGTAATCCGTTTATTTGTTTGCCACCTTTGACATAAAAAATAATATTGCACTTTCGGTAGATAAACTCAAAATTAAGTTGTTATATCAATTGAAGAATCTTAATTTTAAATCTATATGCAGTAATTTATAAAAAAAATATATCACTCTTCCTTTTTATTTCCTTCGGCAAGTTGCTTAAAACGGGCCGAAATTAAAATAAAGAAAAAAGTAATATATATTATTACAATTCATACCATTAAGTATATAAAAGAATAAAAAGATTAATATTTTACACTTCTCAAAAATTTTTCAAAGTATCTTTAAATCACATACATTTTAATTAATATAGTTTTTAAACAACGTTAATAAGATTTCTTTCTGTGACAACCAAGTTAATAACTAAACGAGGGAAAGTGTTTTTAAAACTTTTAACATTTTTGGGTAATTTCCTTATCTTTTTTCCAGTTATATAATAATGTGTTTTTGCTTTAGCTACACCTCGTTAACTTATAACATTGTATTGTACAAGCTAGAATGATCTTCTTTTAGTTTTATAATAAATGCACTGGCTTGCACATTGCATCATAAATGTAAACTTGACGTCTGTTGTGTGAACTTACTATATAGAAAATTTAATTTTAAAGACGACTTCAAAGGGCTATGGAAATAAAAATAAACATACATAAATGAATGCTCTTGTTGTTGGATACAGGGGCACTTTAGAACACGTATTTAGTTTCGAGAATAAAAGGCAATGTTTTAACTCGTTTAGATAAATTAGACTTGTGAACAAAACTGGAGGAATATGTATATTATTACAGTAGATAAACTGTATACTTTTTCAGTTCCTAGAATCTTATATTCAAACTTTATGTATTCAAAAGCTTTTTTATTTAATATTATTTAAAGACTTTCCTACTACTATCTTATTTTTTATTATAATAACTACATTTTAATGAAGACCTACTTGGATAAGTAAAAGATAAATATATGGGCACACAACAGTGCAGGGCACAGCGTTGAAGAACTTAGAACCATCGTTAAATATAAAGATATTTAGAACTTAATGCTTTATTTTAAATTATCATAAAACATATTGAAATAAGTGACGATAGGGACGTTACAAATTTTGATGGCTCTCTCTAAAAAGTATTTAATTTGTAATTAATCCGATATATATGTATATCGATAGCGGGGATTCATTCTATCGCATACATTAAGTTAGGCAATATTGTGAACTGAAACTCTTGAAGTTTGAATATAAATCTTTTACTGTGCAGTCTGTTCTTTTATTCTTAAACAATTTATAAAAACGGATCAAACACTATTATTGTGATCCGTTTTTTATGAATTGTTAGGACTAGTCCTGAGTACGTAACCTCTACATATACAATCTCTTTTTTTTTTAGATTATAGACAAAGTCAAGGAACAGTCTTTTCAAGTGTAGTAGTACAGACTAAATAAGGTAATCTTTAAAACTCAAGTAAATCAACGATAGCTTCTGCGAGTGAAAGGAGCAGCCCCGACGTAAAGTGATATCGTTTGATGCATGGCGCCAGACTACTTTGTTCAATGATATATTTGAAATTATGCAGTTAGAATACAAGGCGAATAAATGTCATTTCGCAAATACCAAGTAGACTGACATATGTATACTGACATTATTAACAATGCCCACTTAACACGTATATTTAAATAATTATGATCCTGTTTCAAATACAATTAGAAAAAAGTAGCCTTGAAATATTATATCCTAATTAAATTAAAAGTTTAGAGAAGTGAATGGTGGCAATTCTTTACGAGCTTTGAATAATTTATTCTTTTTCGTTTGTTTTGGGCTTGATAAATTAAACAGAATGTCGCACATTAAAATGTCGACTCTGTAATAGCGTTGTTCGTTCCCAGACCTTCGTTTGACTCTAAAGTTGTTAGTAAATTAACTTGTTTAATATGGACACGGTCATTAGTATGGGGTCCTTGTAAAACTGTTTGATTATACATATTTTAATAATTACTTTTTTAAGTCTTATAATATAAAATTTGGTACATACCTGAAAACTATTGATATGTTTCAAGTATAAAAAAGGTTGAGGAAATTTTACATTAAATAAAACAAATTTTTATAAAAAATAATAAGTATAAATTGCTACGCAACCGTAACCGGGAAATAAGTTAAGTCAGCATTTGGTACTTAACAATGGTGCTAAATATCAAATGCTGTAGAAGTCTTCATTGTAAGTTAAATATAGTTTTATAAGTATAACTGATTTTTCTTCTACCTTCTCTGCCACCAAATGTAATTAAATATACAATGTTTATTAATAACGCAACTTCCACTATTCGTAAATATTTTAGATAATCCAACATAAAGTTATGAAACATAAAAAACCGTTGAGTTAAACTTGTAAGTACCGAGTGTGTTTAATACATAGATGACAGCACAGATTTAACGCCATCGAAATAAAAAAGAAGTCTTCTCACTGTCAAGAGCATTCTATTTCCCTAAACTAGAACTTTTCATAATTTATCCTTGGAATAACCTGTTCGATATCAGTTTTCGGTGCTTGAGGTTCCTCCCATCTTAAGTTTGGATGCTTCCTTTAGTTTGAGCCGAAGCTTACATCCCTTCGGAGACTTAAGGTTTCTGGATCGTCTGTAAACATGGGATCGTTAACAACAAAAACAACCAGACGTTATATGGAGTCGGATGGAAGAAGTAGTTACTGTGGGGCACCGGACCAAAGGTGAGAACAATACTCCATGTGGGACGAACCCGTGCTTTATATAATAACAGCAAGTGTCTCGGTGTGAAGTACTGCATCGCTCTACTCGATACCCCTAGTTTTTCGGAGGCTAGTTTAGTCTTCTCATCCAAATATCTCCGGAATTGAACGTCGTTTGCTATGTCAACTCCAAGGATCCAAATACTCTATGATATATAAAATAATACCTAATTAAATATATACAATTTCTTATTATCTAACCACCAGTTGCAGACGGTGTTTTCTTCAGATTAACCAACTAAACACTACACTCAATATATAATGGTGTTATACTAAATTAAAATGATCTAAAAGTAAATTAACGAACATTTACTCTCATATGACTCAATAAATTCAATAAATAATAAATAATTGATATGAAACTAATACTAATTATTTTTTATTGTTAAAACTATTAAGACCACATGATATACAACAACTTAACAAACTTAAAAAAAAACACAGACGAATTGAAAATATTCTTCTTTTTTGAAGTCGGATCATAATTTAATTTAACTTAGGTTTTGCCAAAATTTTCGAAAACGAAACATTTTCATTCGTTCACTACTAGCGTCGTCTTTAAACTAATGTTTCCGTAATCTGTAACAGCCGTTGCTTCTTTTCAATACAAATACGTTACATCAAACCTCCTGTTGTATGAACAAAACCTTTGTATGTACATAGGTTAAAAACTGAGCAAGTGCTATAGTTTTAGAAGCAGTCCTTTTACACATTTTTTGTTTAAGAAGTCATCAAAATCGTACTGTTGATTGTAAAGGCCCTATACATCCAGCCTTTTTACCTTTTTAAACATTCGGTTTGATATACAGATTTGATTAATCTTCTCAGGGTAAGAGAATAAATTATAATTATATATCGGCGCGATTACTATTTGAATAATTTATAATTGAGGGTACTTTAAATTGTCAGATGTCACCCGCATAATCGCCTGCATAGCCAGCTGTGCAAGTGTATTAATAACAATGAGTGTTGGTTGGTATAAATGCCGGCGAGAGTGCTGATTAAAGATAGTCTGGCTCGAGCCGTCAGAGGGATCGAACCTGGTCGAAGTGAGATATTCGTCCAACCCGCTGCGAGGTTCCCTTCGATAGGCTCGAGGCTTGACGAATGGTAATATTGACGTCAGTCATGCTGACGTCACTCTTCTTAAAAAAACACGTTTTGGCTTCTTCTCCGACATATATTTAGTGGTTATATCACGAACTATGGAAAGTTATATCTGTGGATACTGAGCCCTGTGGTCTAACCGTTAACCGTTAACTACTTTGCAATGTTATTAATTGTAAACAAAGCCAGTTAAATACACATTTATTTAAATATTATTTTTAGTGAAGATAAAATGAATACTGTTCTGTAGTCTCCTGGGCTAAAATCTTTGTTAAAGAAAGGAGTAATAGTTTCTTGATACATTATACTTAGAAAAATATGCGTAATAAATATGAAGATAAGAAAAGTAATATCCAAAAAAAGTTATTTATTTTACTGCAATTCGCAATGATTATGTGATAATGAGATTAATATCATAATCTACTTTCTATCATTGGACTACCAGGCACACGGTGGGCTCGGGTCCTTTGGTTGTAAACTTTCTTCGCCCACGGACGAAGCGATACGATCTCTACTTTCTCATGCGCACAAAAAGAGTTTGGAACAGTTTGCCTGCGTCTGTGATTACTTCGAATTATTATTGTTAGTTTTTAAGAAAAGCCTCAATAGGCTATTACCGAAATAGTGCTTTCACTTCCTACGATTTCATTTCTCCCTTCCAACGGAATGACATTCATTCCAACGGAATGACATTTGATATAAAAAAAAATGTGTACATTTGTAACAGTTTCTTAAGAATATAAAAAAAAATAACTTTACAGTTGATTAGTTTTTTTTTTAATTATTTTAACTCAGACGAGACAGCAATATAATAAAACTACTCAGAAAGCAATATCATAAAATTCTGCATTTCGCAAGCGACAATGGGTACTTGGAAATTGTTTAACAGAAATAGATCCAAAGTTATAAGTCAAGAATCCATAAAAATTCTGTATATTTCCGACTTTTTTATTACATTTACTGTATTCGTACATCACACTGTTGCGGCATATTCAAGATAATATATGTTCGAATTACGTGTGAAATTCTTTGAGATAATTTCTTGACGAAATATAAAATCCCACATACTGTAAGCTTGTCTAAGAATGTTATACACATGTTCAATGGAAAAAGACATCAAGAAAAACTTACAAGGTTTGCAAGATTCATTTTAACTACAAGTATGATTTATTTTAATTTGCTAATAATGGTAAGCTTGAATTCATTGTCGAAAAATTCAACTTTGTTAAATAAAATACAAATAGAATACCCATCGAGGCCAGCGTTATTAGCAAAAACTTGTTACCTGGCATATAATTATTGTATTTCTTTTGAACGGAGTAAGCTATGTTCAACATTTAAAATAAAGGTTTTTAAAATATTTTTAATCCATATATTTAGTTACTCATAGTGAGACATTAAAATTTGTGTTATCACTGCTATGAACCTAACTATCCCTTTATTTATG
Organism: Danaus melanippus; assembly: GCA_010014825.2. NCBI lineage: Eukaryota > Metazoa > Arthropoda > Insecta > Lepidoptera > Nymphalidae > Danaus > Danaus melanippus. Next base: position 9,532,104 of record JAAAKD020000458.1, read on the forward strand.
CTTTCCAAATTTTTTACATTTTGTTTTCTTCTTCTCAGTCGGTATCACTCTTGACAGAGTGGTCGTGGTCATCCGTTGGGGTGGTGGTGGCTCGCTTGACAATTCGACGCCAGTTTTTCAAATCGATGCCTTCCTGGCGCACAAGTTTACAGGAGCTTTTGTCAAGGTCTTCACTTGATCAAGCCAACGCAATGGCGCTCTACCACGTGGACTTGTCCCTTCAACTTTACCCTGCACCACCACGCGCTCCACATAATCATTACCACGTCGCGACACATGGCCAAAGAATGTGAGAATACGCGATTGGACGATGGAAGATAAACGCTCCTTGATGCCGAGTTCTTCTACATTTTGTGTTAAAGTCTATTAAAAAAGTTTCATCTAAAAGTTTTAGTATTATTATCTACCGTTTTCTTTAGTGAAAACCTATCCACTATAAAATAAACATTTATTTTATATTAATAAAATTTGGTAGCCGCGTTAAAGGTTTGATATCGTTCAAAATGTGCCACTCAACTAAAGTTACTTGACGAATCATTAATATATAGATATGATATGTTTTAAATTATAAGTTTGATAGGAATGAGTATTCTGATATAAAAGTCTAAGTTTTGAAAAGTAGCGAAAAAATTTTCAGTAAAAATTGAGCCATAAATATAAGATCCATGCAATGAGTTTAGAAATGCAGAACGAGTGGTTAGACATAGGAGATTTTTGCATCCCATTAGCACTAAAATGGCGCACCTTAATTCATGATTGGTCGCCAGCATTGCTAAA
>JAAAKD020000458.1:9542929-9554648 GCA_010014825.2 Danaus melanippus
CCTCTCTCTACCTAACCAAATTTGAAAGGAACCTACTAGGGCTGCCTTCGAAGTACGTTCCAAGAATGTATTAATGTGTGTTCTGGACAAGCCCAAGTCTTTTAGTAGGTTGTAGAGAGATTTCGCTGTTATACCTCTCGCTCCAACCTCTACCGCGTACAAATTAAACATGTCCTAGTTATGTAAAGTACGTTGAGTCTGTAGAACATACAATCTACGGCTTCTACAAAGACCGCGTTTTTTTTACTGGTTGACTGACAAGAGCAGTGGTCTCAATCATTACTTTCGAGCACCTTGGATGAGAACTGGTGAAATTGCTCTAAAAACTTTCATGGTTACCAAAAAAATTTTTAAATTAGTATGATATTGTATGTTTGCTTAAAGCGAGGCTGTGTAAACATAACACTTAAGCTTGAAATGAGCTATAAAGGAATTCCGTTAAATATTACGGACTTTATAAATATATACATACGTTTAGATTAAAACAAAGCTTATGATATACGTAGTAGTTCTCAAAAAATATGAAAGTCGCGAACTTTATAAACTTATTTTTATTAATGAGTTCATCCACCCTCTTTCGTAGTTATCAAATTTAAATAAGATTTTATTCAAACAAACAATTCGCTAATGTTAGATTTTATAGGACGTTAAATGGTGTCTGCGGAAAGCTTCGTTTTATCTCAAGCACTTTTGACTGCAGTCTAAGAGCTTCCATTATATGAAGAAGAAAGAACATCTTAAATTATTTTATCTATCTTTGGTGAAAGATTTATATTTTAAGAATATTTCATACAAAGGAGGAAACAAAATACAAGAGTTATTATGGCTTAACTTGTTTCAATTCAAGAGATTGGGTTATTCAAACGCGTTTTATTCAAGTATATAGTATATGATTATAGCGAGCCTTCACTCATCTTAGTAATTAACATAATAATGATTAAGAAAATGTTTAATTATATTAATGATTTCCTCAATAATTATATCACGGGAAAAAGTTTTTAATGACAAATCGTAAGGACCTTGCAAGACCTGCCTCAATACACAAACATTTTTGGTAATGTGAACACATATTTTTAGGCCTTACTAATTCTTATTTATAAAATTAGAAGGTTTCATCTCTTTTAATTGGTAACGTCACCTCACACAACAGGTGTTCTTTGATTTTGAAAGTGTTGTAAATAATTATAAATATTTCCTTATAAAAACTATATTGCGAGTTTTCGTATCAGTGACAGAGTATATCACAACTATACATTTAATTAGTTATCGTTGAATAATCAAGAAATTCTGAGGATGAAGGTAGAGTAACTGTTATTCTATATAGTTTAATTCAATTTCGTTCATCTCTTGAGTGGTATGAACTGAATTATACAAATTAAATTAATTAAACATTAAATTTATTATACCATGCAGCTTTTGTAATGAACGGTTAAACCGTTAATTCTCTCAGGTCATACTAACGAGGTGTTTCATTCTATTCGATGCTAATTAAGAGAACAATGAGAATAATGCTTTTACGGATCCACGATCTCAATGGTACAAACTATAAGATGAGGTCAGACTTGTTTCAAGTTATACTTTACCGAATTATTAATTATACTTTAAAGAAATGTTTAGGGTTACAATTGTATTATTTTCTTGTACATTTAAAAGGAATCCTCTAACTAATGAAGTTCTAAGTGTGTGTTCCGTAAGTTTTTAAAACATTATCAATACAGTCGTAATTATTAAGTAGATATTATAATTTGTCTTTTTCCACTTCGCTTATAACTTGAAATGTATTTAAACGTAATAGAAGGGCAGTCCGGTAATTATAGATAATAAACTAAAAGCAGTTATTATTCACAATGTATTAACTGTAAAATTATGTACGATTTATTATATTTTACTGATTCCACATCTTTAATAAAATGCATTAATAACGCATTAAGTATGATTTTCTATTTCTAAATGCATTTGAATAGAAATTTATTTTTATAAATAACACGATAGCAAAAATTCTCAAAACCGTATAAGGTTAATTAATCTTGTAAAAGTAACTTTTGTTATCTTAAACTTTAGGATGTTTGGAGAGTCAAAACAACATGGGAACAGCTACAACAAAGGTGAATACGATCCTTCATATTACGACCTTTTGTTCCAGAAAATTTGCATAATCCCTATCTTTTTTATATAGAATGACCTCCAATGACCATCAATGATTATACTGGAATACACAAAAAGTATTTCCACTCCGTATAACATTCTTTCCACTACGAATATATATTATAATTATAACTTTTATTAATGTCTGCATAAATTATAATTCTATTAACATATTAACTAAAATATTGTATTTTTCAAATGAATTCACCTTTCAATAATATTTATATTGTCAAATAACAACTCGGACAATAGACTCAAAGGATCCGAATATTACATTCCGTATTCATGTAACATAATATTTTATTCACACACATATTAACTCGTTGAAACTCGGAGCGCATAATATTTTCAAAGCTGCTTCTTTAATATCAAAGCGCCGAGAGGAAGTCAAAAGCGCAAATTACAAACGGGTTCCGTTACATATTAAAGTATTTGTCAACTAATTTTCAGTCTAATATCAAACGTATAAAATTCTACAGAGCGGATAGACTCAATTAAATAACATCTTAATATGACTTAGTTCTGGTAAAAAACTTAAAATCTTCTAAATTAATGTCATAAACTAATATTAAAAAAACGAAAACAAGTCTATTTATTAATGAAACGAAATAACACATTAATATACTTATTATACGAGTTTCTTATTACATTTAATAAAGTATAATTGCAAAGGTATGAAAATAATTTCAAATTTCAGAAACAGTCGTTTTTAAATAAAATACGCGCAGTACTCTTTCTACTGCGCGTATTTTATTATTTTTTAAAACTAAATACTCCCAACATTTCGGTTGCTTTTCAGCAACCGTTATCACAGGCAGACGAGATGTTAATGTCTGTCAGTTGGTCTTGTTATCTATCATCTACCGCCGACGACTTCTGAATTTCCTGGTGTATCACTCTGGATGCCTGCAGAATGCGCTCACTGTGTCAAGAGTTCCTGCAGTGTGATCACAGACATGTAATTTTAATTTTTTTTGCAGGGGGTCCCAGGTGTTTTAAAGATTCCAGCCATCTTTTCTATTGACATTGGGATGTTTTTAAAATTTCATAGCCTTCTGCATTATTCTCATACAGGTACATTATGTGTGTTTGCTAATTGAACATTGGAGCCAAAAAAGTTCAATGTATATATTTTTTTATAACGTTCTCTGTAATATTCTTAAAACATCTTTATAGCCTATATTCATCTCACGAGGGACTCGAGAGCGTTAATGCAATTAGGTTACCAGGATATTCAACTCTCTATACTCAACTAACCTAAGTTTAAAATATTCGTTACGTTGAGGTGAACTTTGAGATAGCAAAAGTTTTCCCACGTTTAATTTATGCATTAATTAATATATATATATATATATATATATATTTATTTAAATGTATTTATTAAGGTAAATCTGTAATGAAAACATTTTTTAATGATAAATAATAATATTCACATATATATTAAAGTGTAACGTTAAAAAGTTCGTTGCTTATATGTTTTAGATAAAATTTTTTTTTTTCTTAATTATAAATTTTATTAAAATAGAAGCAAAACTTTGATATCATAAAAAAAACGTGAACAAAGTTCACTGCTAGTGCAGTGACAGTTCACGAACAGGCTGAGCTGTACAGTTTTCAGGAGTTAGTTTGACAAACATTCCTTTATAATTTCTATTTTTGTATTCATTTACTTTTATTTAATAAAATCAAATTAAAGTTAGAATATAATTCAAATTTACTCTTAAATAAAATTCAATTTATTGAAGTAAAAGCGACGAATAGTAACTTGTGATTTTAAGACTTCAAAAGTTTTAATAAAACTTTGAAAGGATTTTCGTTTGTCTTGGAGTTTATTCAAGCAACATGCAAATATAATTTAATTGTATTGAAATCAGCCCTAATCGATTAATTGCTAAGCTATCTAACCTTAACACTGCAACTATTACTGAATGTTTTACATCCGTTAAAATATTCTGCGTTAGTGTTATGATCATAAAAATGAATATATTTCACAAAACCGTTTCCTTTGTATGAGCTGGCGCATATCCAAAATGCATATGCGAGTATTATTTTCAAAAACTCAGTTTGTAGTTATGTATATAAAGTTTTAAATATGAACCTTAAGTTGCCCTCAAATTAACATGAATATTATAAACTTTTTTAATAGAATAATTCATGGTATACCATCTAATAATACTTACATATTTTCATATAATATTCCTTGTTTTAACAATTTCTTGTTAAAAAACCTTCTGGACATGATGCTGGTACTCTGACATCATGATTACCACCAAATGTATTAGACGATTTGTTCCGATAATTGTTTTCTAATATTCAATTATAATCTGAGTTTTCTCTCATACAAAATATATTTCTTAAAAAAAAATTTAAAAGGATATAATATAGCATTTCCAACATTATACGATTATTAACCACCACAAATTATGACAAAATGGTACTAAATAATTTTACTTATGTTGTATGCTAAATGACATTATGACAATTACTCAAAATGGATATGCAATTAATCTCTTTGGTATACCATGAATAGTCCCCTTATTAGCTGACATCTGATGTACCATTAACAAATTATCGTGATAAAGCTACATCAACATGTAGTCTTCATTAATGCCATAACTAATACTATTATCGTCTTACTTTAACAGCAACGGAGACATCCAGGCACACAGTAATATAGCGAAAGTGTCGACGCATAATAAATCCAAATCAAGTCTAATATGTTTTTGAACACTGAAGCAGGCCATTTAGAAAAAACTTTAACCACTTTTTAAATTAACTTGTTTCTCTTATCTCAATCATACTGAAATTTTATGACTGGATACATTATTTAAATTAAATATAAAAAAAAACAACAACAACAACAGTTGATTTTTCTAATTATTTAACTATAAGTTTATATGTACTTAAAAACCCTATTTGCAAGATTAAAAGTAAACGTAGCTTCTCTTGACAAAAACATATATTTTTTTATATTTTTAAATATCTATACTAGGACGCAACATTTGGACAGTAAACTCTACTATAAAGGATTTAAAATATAGAGCAGTGTAAGGTTATATGAAATATTATTTTATGAGAGCTTTCACGCTACTTGCACTGGCAATCGTCCAAAATATTTTTCTGCAACCAACATCTTGCTGAGCCGGGCGAAATTCATTCACAAATAAATTATAGAATGTCAACATAGTTTAGTTAGATAAAACGTCTTTCAAGGATAAAAGAAGTTTTTTAGGAAAGTTTTGAGATATTTGGATATTAATTTTTTAAAAAATATATTTTATCGTAACCCTTTTTATTTGGAATGTCAATTTTGTTGAAATTAAAATGAGAGTTAGCTTATCGTCGCAAATAATGTCTAAAATTGTATATAATTTTTTGACGTTCTATTATCTTTAAATATTTTTTTTCCGTTTATACTTATACTTATTTTTTAGTCCGTTTCATAAATAATAAGTAATATTAAAATTAATGTAATTTTGATGAACTCGTAATGAGTTATTTTAACTTTACAACTGATGTGTTAGAGTGTCTTTAAATGAGATGAGAAGAGCCGATTTCTATCTTTGGGTGGGTTCAAGCGTCCTCATAGTCACCAGATCAGAACTCCACTGGAACAGCGATTTTATCTACCTTATTAAGTTACAATCACGAACCTTCTTTCAATTTACATCTGCCATATTTCTTAGGCACTTATGTACAATGAAACATTTTTACAAGGTCACTTTTGTGGCCACTGTCTAGGCCAGCTTTTTTAACATCAAACTACGCAGAATTCGCATCAGCTGCTTATCAGAAATGTAGACTTCTGTAACAGAAAAAATTTAAATATACGAAGTAGCGTGCACTAGCACATTCAAATTGACAATAGACGAGTCGCCATTTTTGAGAATCCAACAGTATTATTTTACGTTAGTTTGTATTTGATGAAGGGAATAAAGTACTCCATAGCCTTCCACTTAAATTATAGCATTTTCAATGGAGAAGCAAACCAAATCAAGTCAATGTAGTTAACCTAGAGCACAGTCCGAAATATATTTACAAGTCTTGATTCCTGTCTTCCGTTTTCATTTTCGGATAACCAGACGCACAACAAGCCTCCTTTTATTATAAAAATTACTAGCATCAGAAAAAGCTCTACGCTTTTTCCTTGTTCGTGGACGTTAACTGTTTACTTGCCTCTGTATTTCTTTTCAATCAAAATTTGCGTGTCTTTAAAGACACGTAAATTCTTAAGATAGTCTTAAGACTAGAGTGTTATTGAGGTAGAGCGTTCACCTGCAAACGGGTGACTAAAAATGGTGGTGGTGACGTGTTTCAATTCGTTTAAATGACACTTGCGGCTGCCATAACCATGGACGTAAAAATTTGAAACAATACACATTTCCCAGCTTTCCATTAAGGATATATTTACAACTTTACCTATATTATTAAAATATTAATAAAAAGGACTTCGAGTTATTATAAATATGACAATTGTTACAAAATAATTAAAGGCTGCGATTAGTTTTTTTTTTGTGGACTAAAAGTTACATCATTTGTTCAATAAATTATAAATATTAATTAAACATTATCACTTGCCACGACACGAATTATTCTTCTTAAAAATCTTAAGTGATATAAATTTTAATTTTTAACAGAAAAAACGACAAAGTTATCATATTTAACAAAAATTTAAGTTCTCGTTTTATTCTACTATCATGGAACAGGACCATAAAATTTAATCCGTATCAATTTAATAGTATAGTATAATGGCTATAAGCTGATTATAAACTCTAGGTCAAATTTTATTTATGATATGGTTAGATATTAAGTTTGGGGATTAACGAATAAATAATATTTTCAATTACGGCATTCAATGTATTTTAGCATAATTGTTATAGAATTTAATTACTTTATAATTATTTTAATCAATTAAAACAATTTGTTGTACAAGGATTCCTTTTATCTTTGACCATTCTAATTTCCTACTATCACAATTAATACAGCATAAAAGTCAAAAATGTATAGTAAAATATACATGCACAAAAATCTTAGAAATTATTTGTGAAAGAGTAAGAAAACAACTGTAGAAGTTAGTAAAATATTCTTTTAAAACGGCTTTGAATGTTTTAACATCAGATTTAACAATTACAAATAAGAAAGTTAATCTTTTCATGCTTGAAAAAGCGAATAGCTAAGTGTACGCTTCGAGCATTTTTTGCAATCCAGCCTTAAGTTCTGTTAATGGAGCGTGATGGGCGTTTAAATTGCGCGCACTTTGAGAAGTGCTGACATACGAGCTGGGTCCAATTTGGTACAAATGTTTTGAGACCAAAAATGAAATTCATTATTCATATGGAATTTGATAATGTTTTTTTTAAATGAATCAAAGATGGATATTTTATTTCTAAAATTGGATTCTTGTATGAAAATTTACATTTTGTTATTGGTTCACAAAAATATTAGTAATATTAGTTTCAAATACATGTTAAATATTTGGGTTTCATAATATTTTTTTAATAGACTGACAAATTTCTAGGAAACAGTTTGTGATCAAAAGTGAAAACTTACGTTTCCTATTCGTTTTATAAATTTTAATTAATACTTACCTATATTAAGTTACAAACTAAATTAGCAGTAACACTGTATATGTGTCTATGTATATGCTTAGCTATATTTGTGTCTAAAAGCCGAACATCTTTGAAGGAGTTTTGTTAATTGGGAAGACTGAATCTTGTTGAAGTTAACCTTTCGAAGACACAAGTTAGAACGTTTACTACTTAAAGGCCTCTTCTAACATATATGTAACTTCAACATTCCAGAACAAAACTTTTAAATTCCTTAGACACTTGCTGCCTGTGTGTTCTATTGTCTATACAATGAGTAATGTTCTACGGAATTGGTCCACATAGAACTACTGTCAGGCTTTTAGAAAAGTACTTTTATAAAAATATAACATGTTTTCTGGACAGCTTTCATATAAAATGTTCCTACCTGATATGTAATAAGTTGAAGGATCTGGAATAAGTTAAGAAATTTATTCCACAAACAAAAGAAGTTGTGTATTGTGAACATTTCAGACACGTCAAAGAATAAAAAACTATTTAAGAATTATAGGAAACTCACCTATTGCATAAACCTTTTAATAAATAAGCAGCAACTTCTTCAGGAGGATTACGGTGAAATTTTAACGACATCGATTTAAAAAAAAATATATACTAATATTTAAATACAACTTGTATCTATATAAATGAGATCCAAGATTTTCGCGAGTTTTATTCATTTCAATGAAAAGAATATTTTTCGAATTATACTACGCGGCTTTATTTTTTGTTAAAAACTACATATTCCCGACGTTCCAGCTACTTTACAGCAACCGTGATCACGGGCGGACGAGATGTTGGTTGCTGTAAAGTAGACGAAACGTCAGGAATATGTAGTTTTTAACAAAAATAAAATCCCGTGGTATAATCCGAAAAATATTAGTTTCATTTAAAATGTATCTGTATTATTCTCAGTTTTGAAAACATGTTATCGTTACATGGACCAACATTCACATACAGTTAAGTCCTTGTATCGATGAAAAGACATACTTAGCTTAAAAAAAATAATTAATTTTGTAAAAACGAAATTTCAACCTCTTAAATATATTCTAATATGCAAATTTAACAAAATTATTTGTATTAATAATGATGAAATATTTTTTTAGAACAGAATATAGAAGCCTAAAAGAAATAAACGATTAGATTTGCAAAATTAAATACATCGTGCCGCGCTCTACGTGCACATGAAAAACATATTTAACTTTTAAAACTATTAAAGCGAAAGGCACGTTCCAGTAATTCATTTCGAATGATTAAATTCTAAATGAGTGTATTTCATTTACTAAACATACATTTTAAAATCAGAGTTCGTTTTAATTATAGTAAACCTTGCGTATTTATTTAAGAGCCGCTTTAAACAACACTACTAATACTTTTTTTATAGAAAAATCACGAGCAAATAACTGTACATTCATGTGTATGAGGTGAAAATGTACAAATAAAATATACCTATTACTTATTTGCTCACCTTAGCTGATTTTCTTTGTTTTTTCTATTTTATATATTTTTTTAGATATAAAAACCATCTCATCATCGGGTAGATTTACAAGTAAAATTATAAAGTTTATATGAAACCATCGATTTATATTCCTTATAAGTGAGTACGGAGTCAACATTTTTATTGTTAATACTTGTGCCGAGTATATTCAGTATATATATTTATAAACTCTAAGCTCATCACACAACACAAAAATAATGCAGGTAAAAGATATATTATAGCCTATCGATAGACGGAATAGTAAACTATTCTCAATGATTAGAGAAGTCAGGGAGAGAGAGAGAGGGACAGAGACAAATGTCTACATTATTCACTACTTAATTTTAATTAACTTTAATAAGAGCATATCTTTTATTTTCAATTGCAGCATTTTCATCACAGTTGCATTTCATCTGTTCTACTGCTTGTTTTGACATTGAAGCATCATGTGCAATGTAATAAATTTTCAGATAATGCTTATCAATTTCGAAGAGCATTCTGATACAATAAAGCTGACGATGCAAATAAAAAAAATTGTTACAATTTTTGTAATAATCTTTGGAAATAGCTGTTAACAATATCTGGAATAACAATTATTAAAACAACCAATTCTGATAAATTTATAGTGTTAACTTTTGAATAAAATAAAAATAAAATTAATGTGTTAAAATCGAAAACTAAAATTTAGAAACAGTCAAAGATAACATCTTTGTTATAATACAAACGACTTGATATATTGAATGTAAGCAATTTTTAAAGTCAATGTCACCGAGCTATTTATTCGATAATGTAATTATGAGCTCGACTTTAAGGACGATTTTAAGCACGTTCAAAAGACAGCTACTTAATAATCACCAAATGTTATATTGAAAAGAGGAACTGATTACAAGATTCAAAAATAACTGCTCTTACAGATAAACACCGTAACTGCGGCGTCAATTTAACAGTTTAGTACTTTTTGATAATTTAGTTAATTTTTGTTACAATTATCATATTTTCTATAATAGCAAGCAAGTTTTCTAAGTGATCCTCATAAAGAATATTTGTCTAGTGTTATATACATATATAATCTATGTAGGTATATGAAAGAAAGCCGTGTAGTTGCACCATTCATAAAGTAAGTACCCCTGTACTGATTTGGCTGATAATTAGAGGGGCGGTAGATTGGTACCAGGAAACGGACATGGAATTCTTTTTACTGTGGTCGAGAGAACAATAATATAATTTAACAAAATCCAAAACTTTGCTTATTTACTGCCTCTGAGATTTACAGAGTTTACACAGTTAGTCGCTTCGCTATACATTTCTAATTCTGAAGTTGATACGGACAAAATCGCGGGCAAAAACTGGTTTGATATATTTTATTGATGTTATTTTTGGTGTTATTCTGGATCCAATAAGCTACCGCACATAATTTTAAGAGCAGTATTTCTATTTTGTAGCATCTTCAACTTGTCGACTATGTTGTTGTATACACGTGTATACTGTCAAATAACTTGTAAAATATTATGCAAGATATTAATTATTTCCAGTGTAGGCCAGATACCTTTGTATGCATACTTTAAAACAATAGAAGAAAAATAGAGCAAATTAAGGAAAATATTGTAAATCTATAATTATAAAAAAAAGATATCTTTGAATATGAATAAGAATTGCCCTATAAATATATTTTGATATCCTTTAATAAATAGTACTGTCAGTGTTCCAACTTAGCTTATGATATTGTTTAGATTTTTAATCAAATAACATTAGATTTAGATGATAAAAATTTAATAAAATTAAATAAAATATTTGTGTGAAACATAAATAATTGTGGTATATTTAACACTGCCTAAAATTTTAGGAAAAAAAAAAATATCTGTATAAAAATTACATTATTGTATGCGGTATATTCAAAAATGTTTATTTATTAACTACAGTATGTAAGCTGTATTACCTTTTTCAAATTAATTTTGAATAACTATTCGACTTTTAAGATGGAAAGCCTCCCAGAAGCACAGACACATAATTATTCCTAAGCCCGCAATGTGTTCTTGAAATTTGAAAAACATGCTAGACTGTTGGTAAAATATGTAACAGGATATCTCTTCCTAATAATATGTGTTAACCAACATTGTTTTTTAATTAATAAAGAGATTTATACCTTTAATTTTATATCTATAGTAAATATTAATGTTCACAAGTTTCTAACGTTTTTACTGTAGACACAAATTATTTTTGTTGATAGATTGATCATAAGAACTTGAGACTTATACTTCATAAAATGGGTATTTTATTATACAAGAAAACTGCATATAATATCATAAGTTTTACTGTTACTAAAACAAGCAACAAATTTTTGCTAGACAAGTTTTTAAAAGAAATCCTTGAAGTTGTTTGAAGAAAACGTTTTTGTTGCCGGACACTGTGCTTGTTCTTTGTCAAAAGAATCCAATCTTAAATCCAATATTTGTACAGAATTTTTCATCAGTTTTTGTTAAATTGGTTATGCAGATTAGTTAGTTGTGATAAAAGA
>JAAAKD020000458.1:9643358-9656414 GCA_010014825.2 Danaus melanippus
GGTTCGAATCCCGGCAAGTACCAATGTGATTTTCCGAGTCATATGTACTTTCTAAGAGTATTTAGACGTCACTGATTAATGCATTCCCAAAGAGGGTTGATGTCAGGCAGGCGGCCGGTCGTAAAAATAATTAGCCAAAAAAAACTATTCACAACATGTAAGGCAGACCATGGCTAAAGCTGGGAAAATTGCCAGGTAGAAGAAGAAATATGTTAACAAGGATTGACTTCAAAAGACTACAATTTTTTTTAATAGATAGCAACACATCTTTAAACGAACATAACGAAAAATCATCTCATGTGAATGGAAGTTTCGGTCCTAGAAAGCATATTTTATGGAATAGTTTTAGTATATAATATATTATATTTCAAAATACTTACAAAGATAGAAACAACATTGTTGAAGCGATAGAATTGTTTTCATTCTGTTGTTATATACTTGTTAAAAAGATACAAAACTCAATGAATATTATTTCATGTCTTCAAAAAACAACTCTTTTGTGTGAAGAGTATTATATGAACTGTTTATAAGTAAAATAATATATTTTAAACAATGATTAAATTTATAACTTAGGTATATTATGTTTGTGAATATTAATTTAAGAAGTGATAGTTTACCTGTCCAGTCGGTGGGGGTAATGGTGAGTCAGTCCCGGGAGAGTGTCCGGAGCGCGAGGGCACGAGCCTCCACTTAGCTCTTTGCTCTGAAAAATAATTATGTATAATAAATTATAATATTCAAGAATATTTTCTATTTTAAATAAAAACGCTCTATAACACAATAATTGTTGATAGATTTGTATATTGTTTCCATCGTAAAGCTTAGTAGGCTTTTAATAGGGATATTTACTTTATACTGTTATATAGTTCACATAAGATATTCACATATGTATGTTACTGGATTAGTGTTTAAAAAAACTGTAATCCAATTTCTTAAGTATTTCGGAAATCATTAATTAATTGGTGCTTTTGTCAGCAAACAGTAAACCAAAGCCAGGTTATAAATCAGTCGCCGGCGCATTCCTCCAATGGAATGCAAACCGACGACCTATCGCCAACACACAAGTGCCTTTAAATTGACAGCTTTACCTTAAAATGAACCTTATGCGTATAGAGGTAAGATACATGAGGGTCTCCAGTGAGAGTAAACCACTGTTGTTGACTGACTGCGTGCAGTTATCGAGAACATTTCGATTCTCGTAATGTTATTTAAGAAAAAAAATATGCTTTTTTCTTTTATTATTATTTTCATCTCTTATTTAATTACATAAAGTATTTTGAATTATCGAAAACGTTGCATCTGTATGTTTAGTCTTCACATGGCTTCGTATGATGAGTGAATAACATATAAGTATATGTAATTATAAATTACAAACGTTTTAAAATTATTCGTGTTTTTCAGACTAGTCTTCTTAAAATATATAAAAACTTTTAATGAATAATATTATAAGAATTTTATATAATCACAAATTAATTTCATGTTTCTCCAAACTCCTTTATTAAATCAAAGCTATTCTTATTCTTTTATTTTCAATTTTCGGCTCACTTTACTACGGATGAATTGATGTCACAGGGATCTCATTCTAGACTCTACTCTATATAAAATAAGGAATATTTTCGTTAGAGACAGTTTAATTCTCGACGGATATGCTGTCGCGTGACAGAATTCGTTTAAAATAATATCCGACATCGCAGACAAATAGTCCTGTTGTGTTTTATTTTCGTGAAAGAGTCTCGAGGGTGAACCCACATCCGACTTAGACGCTTGAATTATATTCGGTTATTAAACATCGCTCAAAGCAATTAGGCCATAGAATTATATACCTTTGATACAAAAATATAAAGATTGAATGATAATAATTTGAAGGCAGTGTGACAAGTTTATTGCCTTTAAGTGAAGGACAGATTTTTTTTTTCAATTATATATCTCGAGTATAAGAAATATAATATGAGCAATAAATTTCAGCGAGGGAGAGCGGCTGCCATCCATCAGAGAGGACAAAAACTGATCTCGTCTCCCATCAGGCCAGTGACGAGAAAACGAAGTTCATGCAGTCAGGGGTTTATTGAATGACTTGTTTTTATTTACATTGGAAAATATAATCTCCAACATGTCAGGAAAGATATATTATTATTTTCTCAACATAGATTACTTCACAGCGAGTTATATTTAATAAACTGTTATTATATGTATGTTTACATATATACATATGTGTGTATATATGTATATACATTTATTATTTTTTACAAAAGTCCGTTCTTTATATTCTTAAGCCGCGTCATAATTTTGATACACGTATTTAATACAGTCATATTAATAAAGTAATGAAATATATAGGATTATTTCTGTTTGTTGGCGCTGAACCTGATATTAATAAATATATGTGCAACATAATATTCATAGTTCGTGTTTTCGCATATAAGAACCACATTAGAAATAACACGATTGAATTAATAGAAAATTTATATAACACGTTTATAATTCTTATAGATATTTTATTTTTAGCTTTGTAGACCTTCATGCTGTTTTAATCAAATGTTAGACTGGGTTTCCTATTTAAGTTGTTCTTACTTTAGCTAACACTTCTTTGTCCGTCTGTGCTTGTAGTGCGTCGATACCGAATTGATCGATATTTATCGCGTGATAAGTTCATTTAAATCATAATCGGAGACGAGTGTTTGGATCATTAAATATAGGGTTCTATTAAACCACACAGAATGCAAAATATTAGAAACGCGTGTTCAACATGACGTTCGATATTACTGTATTGATTTACTTAAAAACGAAGTTAAAGAAGAAATAAATAATAACTAAAAGAATGGCAGTATTACTTCTTATTATATTTGAATCTTCATATAATATTTCATAAAAACAAAAATAAAAATTAATACTAAATACCTTTATTCTGTTGTGAAATAAATATAAAAAAATTATTTGTGTTCCTGATCAAATGAAATTCAATATGTACTTTTTATTTGAAGTTACATAATTATAGTTCTAGTGATGTTTTACAAGAATTGAAAATCTGATACATATACAACATTTCGATGTATATTAGGTTACAGTACAGTATGAGTAACAGTCGCCTGTTGATGTCGATGGTGGAAACATCAACAGCAGAGCACGTTTTCTATCAAACCAACGGAGCTTTAGATTTGGGAACAGATTGTAATGATCGGACGAGCCGTTATGTTGAGACGGTGGGCGGTGACATAAGATGACGTACATTTATATCATTTTTATAATAAAATAAAACAGGTATTATGAAAAACGTACTATTTATAATCACACTCCGTCACCTCTGTGATATTCATATAAAAAAAATATTATAATAGTATAAGTTGAATGGAATCGATTAAACAACATCAGAACCTTGAAGGAAGCTCGCATCTGAGTCCGCGTGTGTCAGTCTGTTCAAGCGAAAGTGAAATGTTGTTGTAATATGATAGTCGGGAATTGAGACATTCGTATGAGACGAATGAAATAGTTATTATTATTTTACTACCGACCGTCACTAGGAGAATAACAAAATATTCCTTTGTTATTGAGATATATTTAACATTATAAATATAAAGAGAAACCTTGACAGATAGTAACTTAAAGGTACAGTAAAAATAGTTCCGTCTATAAATTAGACCACACAACTGAACTGTGTCCCAGATAGCGGGGGCGGGTGTACGAAGCAGTTTTTTTGTTGAATGTCTTCAGAGATCAGACACGACATCTCCGGGCTAGTCGTTAGAAGCTATCCACTCCGAGTCCGGGCTTTACACGCGCCACGGGAAATACTAAAATAAACATTCTTTCAATAACTGAGGAATGTTTAAAACTACTAAAGGAATATATTTAAGTTATTTTTAAGACATCTCGTAGCTCGCTAATACATTTTTGTTTATGGTTGACCTGAAGTACATTTCCAACCAGACAGCCGACATTAAACCGCATTCGCTCCCCGAGACCACATCCCGTTTTGTACAAACATTGTAAATGAACATCTTACATTAATTGTAACCTTCCAAACAGTTCATTGACCCCTAATTAAGAATATAAATATAATTTTCATAGGTCCGTAATAATCTAATAGTGAAGTTTTTATGTCGATCATAATAAGTTTTTATTCTAAGACATAAACCATTTATCTATGTAGACTATTATGAAACTTGTCTAATTATTAGACTCTGCTACATTGAATGTGTTACTCTTCTCAAATCATTTTATTCACTAGTATAGTTAAGTTTAACATATTTTTTAACCTCCAGGAGTCTGACTATAAATAACCCGCCCACACTACAAATGAACCGAATACTTTCTCCATAATAAACCCTGTTATGAAGTACGTCACAAATACCTTACGGGAGCTTCGCACGACAATCTGCGTGATCTCACATCTCTTTCTACATTATGTCAATGTGTATAAATCGATCTCTGTCCAACGTCCGCTTTCAAATTCTCATTTCTTCGAGTCGGCCTTCATATTTTTATTAAAAAACTTTGCCTTTAATAACTGAAAGAGTTTATTTTCACTGAATGTTTTAGACACGTGTTACATCTACATACATACAAGTCAAGGACAAATTACATTACGTACAGATAACGAAAAGATTATTTCTAGCTCGTTTTGGTGTATAATGACTTTGTAATATATTTTAAAATTATTATAAAATAAAGGTAGCCAAGCAGAAATAAGTCATAGAGAATATACAATTAAAAGGATGAGAATAATATGAGTTTCAAAAGTGGTATAAAGTAAAGGTCATGTCCGTAACCTTTTATAATGTAACTTTGAAGTTTAATGAACTCACGTTTTTTATGTTATTCTATTGTTGGTTGTTTTGTTTGTTGTATCTGATATACTTATATTCACTCTGTTTGTTGGTCAAAGTGAGATATCTTTCGGTTGTTAAAAACTTTGTATATGTAGGAGATTCTTTAAAATAATATTTTTTACGAATATGTGTACTATATTTTGCGGAACTTAAGGTTAGACATTTAGTTGAAATTTATAGTTAATATACCGAGAAACAATGGGTAAAATTTATATTTGAATCTCAGAGTTTAAATAAGAACTTTCCGTGGAAAACAAATCTGTCTCTAGCTTACGAACTTCAGGATAAAAATAAGATGATGTTTTATGTTAGTCTAAAGTACATTCTTTGCTAAGTTTCATTTGGATCTTTTTATTTTCAGGATAGTAACTGTATAGAGTGAATTATTATATAACAGTGGTTTATATCTCTGTATGTACGTTCTTCTTCTACCAGGCAATTTCCCAGCTTTAGCCAGAGTCTGCCTTACATGTTGTGAATAGTTTTGGCTAATTGTTTTTACGACCGGCCGCCTGCCTGACATCATCCCTCTTTGGGAGTGCATTAATCAGTGATGTCTAAATACTCTTAAGAAAGTACATATGACTCGGAACAAATCACATTGCTACTTGCCTGGTTTCGAACCCGCGCCCTCATGCATGAGAGGCGGGCCTCTTAACCGCTACGCCACCACTGACAACAGTGGTTTATATCTCTGTATGTACGTCCTCTCAAGACGAAACGTTCTCCATAAGTTAGAGAAGCAGTGAATATGTCGAGATGTATGTAAAGATAAAAATATATAATTACATTAAATGAAAAACACTGGAAACACAATAGTATTTAGTACTTCCATAAATGAAGATATATTTTTTTAATTAGTTCACATCATCAAATCCTCAATTTATTTTATAGTTAAACCTGACAATGACAAACATCTATTTAATATGTATAGGAACCGTCAGTTTATATCGAGTAGTAACGATATGAATCGATCTCATAAACGTGTCCGCTGTAAACAATATGAACCTTGTTTACGATCTTTTGAAATAGACTCTCGTTTATTAGATACATTAATTTTTAATAATACATTATAATTTATTATTGCTTCATGTACTAAATACTTTAAATAAATGAGGTGTAGCTTCGTGAACAGAACTGTTGTTATTGTATTTGTTTTAAATGAAACTGTTAGAACCATTAAAACACTAATGCGCTAACAATGAAATTAACTAACTGCTACTAAAATTTACCGGGAGATAAAACTTTAAACCAAATAAAAATATTATGGCTTACTATTACATAAATATACTAAGTAATCATATAAAACATAAGAAAAAATATGTTTAGCTTAAGAATTATTTGATTTTTAAATATATAAATAAAAAGTAGACTAATATAGTGTCATATAGAGGGCAAAGTTAAATAAAGTTTCAATTTAAATTCCTTACAGTCCACTTAGAAGCCATTAGAGCGGCCGCTGGCACAGAACACTAAATCTTCATTATACAGAAGGGTTATTTGTTTAAACAATAGCAGGTGTAATTTACAGGTGGAGTGTGAAGAAGGAGGCTGCATAGACCGAAACTAAAATAAATATATATAATGTATGGTTTCACGTTAAATATAAGGAAAAATAATAGTCTCATTGGGAGGCGTTTTTTGAACAAATGTCTATATTTTGAGACGTGGCAAAATATTTGTCATGTTAGGTATATATAAATAACTTTTAAAAAGAGTATGTATGTATGTATTTGTGTATGTGTGTTTGTATTTTTGTTTGATGGTAAGTATCAACACACCCAGAGTGGAGCGGAAGGTTGTAGTTGCGACGCGAAAGCCATCCGGAACGCATCTCCTACTAACGCGTTCAACTCCTCGGCCTGAAACAGACAGTCATGAATAAATATATACAAATGATTTACTACATTTATATATGACCATAAAGCGCTTAATTTTATCCTCGTGCATAACAAATTTCAAATTTTAACTATTCGTCCATGTATATTCCGCGTCCCGTTTGAAGATGAAACGCAAAGCTTTTACGACTTCAATATTTCTATGGTCGTTTCCACAACATGAATCCGATCTCTCGGTAGTTAATTTTAAAATTCATATTTTATTGCAGTATTAATATTTAATAGTTTAAAATTTATGTTGCGGTCATTATATTTCCTGTAATACGGAAATCTCCTTACAGACTAATCGAGTAAGTTCAGTGGCTGTAAACTAACCACATTATCATGTTAAGTCTCCACACCTACTAGTTACTTCAAAATATAAAACCTAAGTTGTTTTCTAGGTTTAAATTACATTTGTTTTAATATCTTCGAATGTACTGAGAATGGTTCTATGTATCTCTCGACAGTTAAGGACAAGCCTCTAGTAGGTACGTCATTAGCAGTTTTAACATGTCAACTGTATTCCTAGTGTTTATTGTTATATTATTTAAGGCAGTATAAACACAATTAATAACAATTAGCAAATCATTCGTCTTATCATATGATCTTTAGTTATCACTCACCATACCTACACTAAATTTCAGTCTTTCTTCATCAGGTCTTTTAAATTTTATTGATTACAACGAACATTTTATATTATCTGAATATTATTTTATAAAATAAAACGTAGTGGTTAAGTTTAAATTGTAAAAAACGAAATTTTAATTAAATTATGCTTTATATTGTTTTTCTACAGAAAACAACAGGAGATGTGAGGCAGAACTAGTTAAACAAACGGGAACTGGATTCATGAAACGTTAAACAAGAAGCCTGTAAAGTAGCAGCAACATCCGGCCCACTGGAAACAACGGTAGGAACATCGTTTCCTGTTTATATATGTAATAATGACTCGTAATACAAACCACATCAGAGATTCATCTCTAACAGAAAGATACCGGTTAGCCTTTAGAGGGATATAAGAGAATTGAAATTTACTCACAATGAGATCTTTTATATACAATTATTTTCAACACTGAATAGACGTCTGTAGTCATAGGAATGTTGTAAGAATTATATATGTCCTTGTGTGAAGTTACATACTTACCTAATTGTAGTCAGTTTTCATTTCTGATTAATATTTTACGAAGCACATTTGACGTAATGAATTAATATAGCGTCTTTCAAATAAAGTAGAAACACATATTTATGTATATATATAATAATAAAGTCTGTAATGAGTTTTATTTTATACATCTAACTTTAAGCATTTTTATGTAGTAGGTAGATACCTAATAGATAGAAGTAGATACTTCAGATAGCAACAGTATTCAAAGATTTTGCCAACCAACCAACAAACAAGACCAACAGATTTTGCTATTATTACGATGTAAAATATAAACTATTTCAAAGAAGCGCTATTTTAACAGCTACTTTAAATATTATCTTTTATTATTAATTCTTTTACTTCTTCTACCTGGCAATTTCCCAGCTTTAGCCAGGGTTTGCCTTACATGTTGTGAATAGTTTTGGCTAATTATTTTTACGCCCGGCCGCCTGCCTGACATCAACCCTCTTTGGAAATGCATTAATCAGTGATGTCTAAATACTCTTAGAAATTACATATGACTCGGAAAAATCACATAGGTACCTGCCAGGATAAAACCTGCACCCTCATGCATGAGAGGAGGGCCTTTTAATCACTAGACCACCACTGACTTATTAAATCCTTTACTATCTACTTATAACGTGATTATATAATTTATATATAAAAATTGTTGGGTGAATTTACTCGTACATATTTACTTAGAAAATCATAATCGTTAAAACTATTTACATCAAGTTATTGATTTCAGATTTTTTCATACACAAGTAAATCCGTAATCAGACGATATGTACCCTAAAATTGTTTATTTCATACATATGTACATACAAATCAACGTACATAATATAACGCGAATTTAATAAGATCTGTGTCGAAACACCTTTCTCCCTTTTAAAGCTTCTAAAATGTTTGTATTTATTTCTTATAAAAAAAACATATTACGTACAACAATAATGTATCAAAAATAAAATATTGAATTTAAGATACTTTTTTCCACTATTATAGAAAATTAAATAGTAATTAATTAATTATTGTGTCATTGATAACAAAAATGTTAAAGTTATTATACGAAAGAAAATTAAAATTTTCCATAACTACACTAAGTAGAAAATGTATATAATAGACTCTCCAAGTTACATCTGAAGAGAGATGATGGATAAATACCCAACGACGCCCAAAACAATGGAAATTGGTTCTAAAGATAGCGTATTCAAACATTAAGAAGTTACAACACATGTGCATATATCTAGAAACTTAGTTCCTATAAAAGACATCTACTGTACCTACTGTGAGAAAGTAATGTAGAAATAAGTTACAAATAATATCTTCACAGTCACTTCCCAGCGGTTTTTCCATTTCCTTGAACTTATCACAGTATGTACATCTCGACCATGGTGATTTATCGGCCGTCCGTTTTTAATTTAAGCTTTTGTTATGCATATTATTTCTCTCACGATCTTTCACTGTATCCTTGCATCCTCCTCTTGACACGCTCACACCATGCTTGCCTATTTGGCTCTTATTTCATTGTCACTGGTGCAAGTGTCAAACTAGCTCTAATATAATCATTCTTGATTCCATCCATTCCCCTACCTAAAAGATTCATCATGCAAGTGACAAATAACATTATTATATAAAAACCGGCCAAATAGCAACGTTTATAAACGAACACCCACACATTGATAGGGAATCGATCAATTTAAATTCCGATAAAAAGTCTTTGTAGTAAATGAATTCGTTCTCTCAGCTCGTAAACAGATAAGTAACACTCGAGTATTTTCTTGTTTTATTTATCGACAGGTTTTTTATAGTTTCCTCCTTATCCAGCTGAAGTGTTGGCGGTGACTGAGTTTATAAACCGTACAAGGAGTGACGTCACTAACAAGAAAGGTTATAATAAGATATATATGTGACATATAACTAACAGTTCCATATAATGTGTAGTTTAAAAAAAATCTACCCTGTATGAGTAATTTTATTACCCTTTTTTATTTATCATGACTTTAATAAAATATCTTGTTAACATTATTTTCATGAATAAAATACATAAGTATTTTTAAAGCAATGATCTTTTTAAAGATAGAGTTGAATTATGATAACATTTATAAATATGTATATTTGATTTCAATACTAGAGGGCTAAGTTCGGGCGGCTTCCGAGTTTGGTGAATTGAATAATCATTACATTATCCATACTATATTAGCAAAACGTGCTCGAAAAAAATAACAAAAGTGTCATAAATTGATTTTTACCGTAAACTTTCATTTAAAAAATAAAACCATGGAAACACGGTGTTATTCAGTTTGTCGTCTACAGGGTAGCGTTACCGTATTAGAAAATCTACAATTTCTTGATAAAACAAGAAACGGCACTGAAGTAAATAAGTAAACAACGAAATAGCTATCCCGCAATCTAATAGTCGTACATTGTGAGAACAGGATTCAATCGTTCCGTCTGCATGTTCCCGAGCCGCAAATACTCAGTAATACAATATGAGCCGCGCGCCGATGATACACGCTCGCTTTGTACCCACCCCACACACTGGAACCATAAACAGATATACAGACGACCGACGGAACAAACTTTTTAATAATTTAAATCTGTTATAGTTTTATGTAAATACGATGGAGAACGTCCTTATTACTAATAGAAACCAACCCTCAATGCTTGCTGAAGTCTAAAGCCTAAGTTTCATCTATAACTTGGAAACTGTAGATCACCAAAGGAGTTTCACGGAGTTAATTAAGAGATAATCTTAAAACAGTAGATAATACAACAAATATATTATGTGTACTTTGTAATAATACTTATAAAGGAATGTATCTTTCGAAGCTAGAACGAGTCATACCGCTTCCAGTGTGATGCCGGACTTAATGGATTCGTATTTCACTTTGTTCATCGAAATTGCAGCCGCGGAGCCTGCCGCGTACCGCATACGATACATTAAATAAACCATTACTAATAGAACAATAGCGATTGTTAGATTTTACCGGGAAAAGTGTCCGTCTCTTATTCAAATAAGGTCACTCAGATTTCTGAGTATGAACCAGCATTATAACAAGCAGTAACGAAAACAGTGACAGAAATATATAGTTTGAAAACAGCAATGATCCAAATCCAGTCTGACGAAACAACTGATACCTCTGTCCTAGTACCATTATAAATGTGAGGGTTGTGAGGGTGTGACGTCGCTCGCAGCTGCATTACTTGAATGATTAATGAATTGAAATCAATTTTAGTAATAATCAACAATTTATTACAAAATACCGTGAAAGTCCCTCAAGATCATAACATGAATGTGGTGTATGAAGTCCCGTGAAATGTACTACATATATCCCAACTGGTTAATAATGATCTAAAACATTTCTCTTTCAATGCAATGTCGTAAAAAGTAGGCTTAAAACTAAATAAGATAAAAATTATATAATCTTTTAATCTGAAGTTATTACAAAGATTAAATTTTATATGTATCTTAGCATTGGCAATCATGTTACAGCTTATTTTAACATAATCGTCTAACAATAAAAAAGCTCTCATTAATGAAGACAATGTCTTAATGAAATTGAGATGCAGGAGGCGTCGCTATGATTAGCAAAATATTAACATAACAATGGCGATGAAAGAGATCGTCACAAAGAAACGGATCATTAAACATGTTGATGTTTAGAATCATGATATGTTCTGATAAAAACGTTTACTGAAATGTATCAATGTATAAAATAATTAGCAGTTATGTGTTATGAATGGCTCCGGTTTAATAACTTTGTTGTGTATTATTAATTACTTTAAATAATACTTATTGACCGAAACATATTTTTACTTGTTATCTGAATTGGTAGGACTTTAATTGTGTAAATATACGTTTTTGTAAAATATTATAACAAGTAAAACTTAAAAGACTTATCAATAGTTTGTATCTATCTCGTTTTATCAAAACATTTATCATAGCCTGAGATCGCGTCAAGTACGTTACTCTGTGTTAACGTCAACACGTGTCTCTTCACGTCTGTGAGTACAAAGCTCGGTCCTAATATAGGTTGTTTGTTTATTACTCACACGGAACCGAACTCCTCGGTGGTCCCGTCGTAAACCTTTTCTTCCATAGCACTTTGATACTCACACTTGGATGAATAAATACATTGACATTAGAGCTCCAAGGAATTAGTTACGATAGACCTGTAGATACATTGTTCGTAGTGGCTTAAATAAAAATATGTACTTGGTAATAAAAATTAAATGTCTAGAAATAGTATATGTTGACAATGAAACACTTTGAAGAAGTGATTTATAGTAGACGCGTGGTTTAAAGAGTGAAGACAGTTGGCGTGTATAGACATGAAACAAACTACAATATAAGCGGATGTTTACAAGGAAATAAAATGTATTTTAAACTCAAACATCTTGTTTCCAGCTTCTATGATCTGAAAATACGAGTATTCTATTAATAATATGGAATATGGGCAATAATATAATATGACAAACAAATAATATGTATAATAAATAGGAATAAGACTCATCTAAATTAGTTCAGTGAAAATTAATACAAGATGACGTATGCTACTATTACATGTAAAGCACCTTTGACGAAATATCTAACACATTATGATCATATTCATTATATACTATACACAGATTAAAAGAAATTAATTTGAAAAACTCAGTTCACTAAAACACATTTTTTATTTGTTTGTAGTTAATCTGTAGCAACAATTCAAAACACAAGAGTAAGTTTCTAAAGTAAAAATAAAGACAATGATATTAATAGATAATATATGGTAGTGTGTTTATAAAGATCCTTTTACAATGTAGATGTATTCCGATCTGAAGACTTGTGAGTATTGAGACTGGGGTTAAATTACATTAACGTAAATGTAGTCATTTGTAACCGTCACCGGAGTGAACGTCTTCACCAAAACAGTTCAGACTATTAAAATTCATACATTTAGTTGTTAGGAAGTGTTCAATATTTCTAATTTAAGTTTTATTTCAAACTAAATTATTATTACTTCAGGGTTGAATCCTGCTCGTATGTACTGAAGTATTTTGGGTATTGTCAGAAGAATATTTTTGATTTGAAATTAGGTAGGGTAGACTGGGTACGGTTGAAACAATTTAGCTTTTATCCTTTATAATTTTGTTGTTTATAAACCTAGTGATGATTTTGATACATGAAATTAAAATTTGAAGTGTTGGCTACGATTTGGCTGTA
>JAAAKD020000458.1:9656514-9676909 GCA_010014825.2 Danaus melanippus
AACTTAGTTAAGATATTATTCAGAGTATTCAGAGTCGTAAATGTGGCAAACGTAGCCACGAAGACCTTATGTGGATTCTTCATGAGCCCACTGTTTACACGAAATACATTCAATCCCCCTTTTCTCCAGGTCTGCTCTCTGAATCTAATATTTAATGAAATATTTTAATAATTCTCGCTCCTGATCTTCTTTGAAAACACAATTGTGTGCTTTATACCCTATATCTTCATCGTCTTTGCCGGACGAATCTCGCTTTCGTATGTATCTTAACAGTTAAGAGGGAACAGTGATTTATACCATGCTTGCCCGCGGCTTTCCGTAATGAATCTTCAGCTTTTACCTCCTCATACTCATTACTATGTGTAAATAGCTCGACAAGCTAATTACTCCTCTGGAAGTCTTGCACATCCTGTTTCAACCGTACCCACAAAAAATGTTTCAACCGTCCCCAACACACCTTTAGGTAAAATATTCTTTATAGTTACTACAATAATAAACAAACATCAAAAATAGTCACTATCCCTTATTCTACAAGCTGTATAATAATCACAAACACACACTCAATACACTCACTTAAAAAGAACAGGTAATATAATCGTTAATGTCAAAAGAAAAATACTTACTTTTGGGTACTAAAAAAACAATTCGGTGTCCTGCATACAACAACAACGCGCGAGGAGCGGTAAGGCACCAAAATAATGTTAGGACCTATCGTCTGTTTCGTTGTGTCCTTACCACCCTCACTCAAGGGCACCCGTTTACAAGATATTTGCTCTGTTTCAACCGTCCTGTGTTTCAATCGTACCCAGTCTACCCTATTAACAATAGGTTATCAATTGTAATGAGCGTTATTTTTTAACTATTGTAAATAAACATTCAAATTAATTTTGCCCTTAGCGATGTAAATATACATGATAAATGAAATATGTTAACGCGTTGAGTAAAACTTGTTAGTCGATTAGGTCTATGATTATATCATATATTTGACGTTATTAATCGCTATATATTTATCACCATATACAGGTCTATGTACATTTATACATTCTTGTATAAAAAAGAATCAACTTCTTTTGTATCCGCGTAATATTAAAAAGCCTAATTTTAATTTGAAGAAAGTGTTTATTAAATTGGAGTGATATTTTCATCGAAAAATATGAAATCTAACAACTGAACCGACACATTAAGTCAAATCATCTGAGAGAAATAATTTGTTTGATGTCGATCAGGCATTAGTCTGTAAAAGCTGCAACAGAATGTAGATATGGTGGCCATATATAATTCAAAGGCATGTTTATATCACAGAGCACATTATGGGAAGTACAAAACTGTTTTAAATATTTCGGCTTTAATTGCTCTTTATCTCAGGTCGGAATGAAATTTATGCATTAATATTTTGACTTGTTGACTCTTAAGTGCTTGAAGTTATATTTAAAACAAATTAAGCAACAGAACTAAATAAAGAATCAACAATTTATATGCAGTAGGTTTGTCCGCTCATTATTATTATTGAACCATAATCAAAAAACTTATATTGATTAGTACAGTCATTCCGCGCCGTCTGTGCTAGAGGGAGATATTGTTCTATAAACGAAAAATAATGTGAAAAAAAATCCTTTGTAAGAGGAAATATCAGCGAGGCCTATACGATAGTGTCTAGACGGAGCTAGCACTTTGTAAAGATGCTTTGAACAGAGACTTATCCGCATTCTAAGATAATCCCCAGTGAAATAAGACTAATCAATAAATATAGAAAGTGTGAGACAAAAATTACCAATTATATGTATCAGATTTCTTAATTTCATAATATTTGCTTCGCTTGGCCGAGTTACATTTATGTTTTAAAATGAACACGTGTTAAAAAGTTTGAAATGGTTTTTGTTAACATAATTAACAAATAAAGCTGAATGTCTCCACGGCGATAATAATTTGAGTTCTGTTTTACAATAGGGGACGGTAGGATCGAACAATATCCGTGATTAGTAGAGGACAAAGGGATCGGCACAAATGTGAAAACAATACGGGGTGAGGGAGTCTGGGCCAGTTGCTGCCGGCATGGGCGGTGAAAGAACTCTTATGATAAATAACTATTGCGACTAAATTAAAAAGACCTGTAACTAATATAGCAGAATCATAAAAGTTCTCATATCTCATAATACATCAGATAATATCACAGTATGAAGGCATTTACACATCTTAAGGGAGTGGCAATGTTTTATTTAATTAAACTTAATTTAAATTTTCCAATACATACAATTCTTACATTTCTGAAAAACACATACATTACTTCTTTACCTTTTGGTCAAAAAAAAAAATTTTTTTTATTAAATGTGTTTACATTCATACAGACAAGTAGATGAGAGTCTAGTCTATCTTATGAAAGTTCCATTTCTCCTTTAGTAAGGCAGGATAAATGCAGCCTTATTATAACTTTAGTAATAAACAAGGGAATTGCAACAACAAAAAGGGGGAAAAGACAAAAAATTGGTCCTTTTGTTAGTTGAAAAGACGGCAAAAATGAAAGGTCAGGTAGTATTCGACCAGCGCGGTCTACTGACGTGAGAAACATACTACGGAGTACGGGGGTGAGCCGTCCAACAATACGTTTTAAATAAATAATTTCTTCAACCAAAGGAAGTTGTTAAGTTTATTGGTAAAAAATAGAGGTTGTTATTGAAAAATAAACTAAGTAACACCTTTATTCATAACAATATTGTTTTACAGAACAATAGGTAGAAAGGATCATTGGCAACATAAAAATTAATGTTTATATAAACTTTTCGTAGACATATACTAGCTTAGGTGTCCTATTTTATTGTGAGTTTTTAACTTAGACCTTAATTTTTATATGTCATAATGGTCTTTAACTAGGTTTCTTACATATTGACTTGAAAGTGGAATTAACATAAAACTGACTTGATGTTATATCATAAGTTTTAAGACGAACTTTCTTGATTCAAATTAAAATAATCTTAAAATAAGCTGTTTTAAAATATATATTATGAATGAGGTTATAACCTTTGAAACTGAATTTGTACTTAGCAGCGGTACCTCTACCTGTAAGAAGTCTTTGTGTATGTATGTAATTGTATTATTAAAAAATCTGAACACATTATGAAACTCTCTAAATAAATATGAATAAAACATCTTTTTAGTAATAAAACTATAAAAGCGTAAACCATACCAAGGTAAATTTCCCACTACACTTGATTCAATCACTTCACAAACACAACACAATTAATCAAAAAATCACATACCACGTAACTCGCGTCAACAGAACACACGACATAACGACACGTGCTTTCAGCTCGACGGTCAAGTCGCTACTGACTAAATGACTACTGAGTACTGATTCCTGACTACAGACTACTCAGTTAAAACGGTTGACTTAGAACTAGTTTTAAGTAAAGCCTTCACGGTGAGGAAAGAGTACAATGAGAAACACGAGCGCCCGCGCACCTCGCTTGGGTCCACACTACATACTCCACAGTCGACATGCATGACCACCAGTCACCATGCACGGTGTGCCGTGTGACCACTCCGAACTATCTAGAATATTCTGCTTTCGACGGTAAGCATTATTAAAACATACTTAATGCATTTTTTATCCCTTACTGCCATTTGTATTTGTAGCAATTTGAAAATAAGTTTATGTATGCCGCTGTTAATGTTTTAAAGGCGGTTAGTTTACTAATAAAAAGTAATGGGAAATAAAAAATGGTTGTTTAATAAAGTATTAAAATGGCGGAAGCTTTGTGTTTCTTTGTTACTACGAACCGTGGTGACCCTATCCCCCATGCTTTTTTTTCTCGTCCAAGAGCCGACGATCGGTTAATGACCCTCGCGAATTTAATGACTTCCACGATTACCATTCAATACTATATTAGTTCCATACTCGGTGAAACGTTTTAAGTATCGCCAGTAATTCATCAAGAGCTCGACATTCATCACTGAATTACCCGACAGTTGAATCGAGAAGAAATAAGAATATGACTGTGACTTAAACAGACCCGGTGAATTTAAATTATGTTTTAATGTTTAAGACTGGAGCGTTGATGATTTTATAGGAGTAATAAAAGTTAGAGATCATTATCGTGATCATTGATGGAACATGCACATACGGAATATGTTAGAAAGTCGTAAAACTGAAACAATTCCTACTCGAAAACATACAGCTGTACTAAAAGTGAGACGTATATAGAGAGACACTTTTTATGTGATTAAAGGACGATAACATACTTAAATTATTTTATAATTAAAGAATATATATTAGTTTAAATTATTTGGAAAGAGATAAAGATGTATGTTGCTATAATCTAAGTGTAGTGTACTACTTGCTGATAGCCAAGAAGTCTGACATTACTTGAGTAGTATGAAATAAAATACATATAATAATTCTTTATTTAAGTTATACTAATCTTATAAAACATACACAAGATATGTAAGTATGACCAAAAACTATCCGTAATAGTCGTGCTTTTGTATGATTGTTTTAACATTAGCTATTTCTTAAAATTACCCAAGGTGTAAATTCGGTTTTTGGTCGTGTCAATCAATTTCCAATCTCTCTTCTTTTTGAATTATAATTAAATTAAGAATAGATTATTTGTATGACGAGCTACAATGTTAATATACTTGCTGATATGACTCGAGATCACTCAGTCGATGCAAATCCATTAAGCAGTACTGATTTATTACGAGAGTCTGATACTTATTGAAACGGTCATCAATTTTGTGCTATATTTATTAAATCGATCTCATCATCATCATCATCACCATCAGCCAATCGCAGTCCACTGCTGGACATAGGCCTCCCCAAGCTTGCGCCAAACATCTCGGTCCGCCGCAACCCTCAATTAAATCGATCTATGTTAATTAAAAATAAGTAATTGAGAAATACAAAAGGTCTTTAAGCGAGCTTATGAAGCTTATTTATACTTTATACAATGATTTTTTTTTCAAAAGGTGAAAATAAAACTGAAATGTTATAATTATCATTTATATTACAGATAAAGTGTAACTGAATTATTTATTTAACTGATTACAATAAAGAGCGAGACAATATATCAAATGGATGTTTCCTCTTATTACCAACCATTTTAGGGGAATTTTATTACAAACATGGCTCGTATCTGTTCCGGATTTAAATTAGGGTAAATTGTGTGAAGTTTTTGGATAGAAGTCATTGAACTCTCTATTGTATGAATGATTTAGTTTTATCAAAGTAACTGATACAAGAATACTATCCGCTTGTTTTGTTAGAAAAATCTAAATGATGATTAACTATTCGCCAATCACCTAAACAAATTTAGGAAAAAAATATGTTTGGTTGTATTGTTATTCTAATTAAAAGAATTTAATAACTTCTCGAAACATCATTTAGAATCTGTAACAATACAATACCACCACTATCATCCATTGTCAAATTTACCCGCCATATAAATAGAGTCCTTTAAGTGTTATGACCATTAATGTAGCTGCATAGAAACTGATATACATGAATATTTGTCCAATATGCGAAGGTACTCAGAAATAGGATTACATGTAGCCATAATCGGAAACAGTTTCAAATGTAAAGGAATTTGTTATGCATTTATAAATATTTTTCTTTTATCATTACGTTAATACCGCCGAGCTTAAACAAAATATTTAAGCCTTGAATGTTTCAGACGATAATCCGGTCTTATTTTATACATTAACGGTCAGAGATTTTAAACTAGGCTTAACTTTTTCTGCGAAGAAACTTTTGAGGTTTAACTAAAAATTCAGATCTTTCAATAAGTGTAAGAGTTGAAGGAACACAGTTCTGCACTCTCGATCGCTTTATAAATGTTTTATCGGAATCTTTAGAACACGACAACTAATGTATGATTATTTAAAAAATCCTTCTCATTTCTTTCATTCATAGCTCCTACCCTATTATTATTATTTTGTATATTTACCCAATCAAGTACAACACTGTACATGGCCGTATAAATTCCAATACGTATCGGTTGGTAGTGCTGGATATAAAGTTAATGTTAGCGAAGCCGGTAGCAGGTATCGAATGCAATATCATCCTATATATATAAACAGGGTGAACAGCAATTCAACACTTCGCTAGTGGCCGGCCACAATATTGGCACTTGAATAAACCGGAGGCCAAAAACCAATACCGAATGCCAAGTTTCAGCTTAGATTAAGCCTGGATCCCAGATTAGTTTGAAACGCTTTGCAAATACTGCTACAGACACTTCTACATTCAATATGTCAAATAAAAACTGTACTTACAGGACTTTACTGTTAGTGGTGTAATGTAATGTGGCTTTCTCATAATTATAAATATATTGTGTATTCACAAATAGACACATATATTTTTATGGAACAGTCATATAATAAATGTACATGACAGATGTGTTACAATTATCATTTACAGAAGTTATTTCATTAACTTGTTAGTAGGACTAATATTGTAAGTATATGATGTAGTGATATTAACCTGTTCAGGCGAATCAGTCTCGAAGGCGTGGCAGTACTGAGACGTGGGCTCACAGCGCGGCTCGCGGGCCACGAAGGCGAAGAGCGCGCGCGGCGCCTCACACGTGGTGTATGAGATACGACGCAAAGCGTGAGACATACGGACACTCTGCACATATAATATTAAGTGTATTAAGACGATACGTCAATTATGTTCATTATTTTGGATTAAATAATAAAAAAGAAATGGAAAATGTTATTTTCATCTTATTTCATTAGTAACATTAGATCAGATCATATAAAATATACTTAACATCAAACTAAAAAAATGAAATTCGACTAATATTTGAATCCACTAATAGACATTCCTAACGCATTACTAATTAAAGACAATTCAAGATCTATTCTGATTCTTATCAGATGACAGTGCTCTTTAGTTATCTGTTATGTTAGGTGTTATCAGAGCTCACCTGGTCCTCGGGGTCGCACACCTTGACCCCTGTGAGAGCCACCACTACGATCACCGGTATCGCATGCTCGCTCTCCTGCTGCCAAATAAATATACACTTTAAACTCAACATATAAGACACAAAATTCACTATCATAACAAGTAAATGCTCTTAATCCAACAAAATATTACTTTCCAATGAAGGAGAAATAAAATGGCGTTTATTAAGGACGTATAATTAAATTATCATACAAAACTAATTGCGTTTCTAAACCGCTGTAGTCTCTGGCTGTATGTGAAGTCTGGAATAAAGAAATCTTTTCGCAAACAATATATGTACGAGTATTTTTGAGTAATAGATGTGAGACTAGTTAGAAAATAATTTTATTACATTGAATCTATCTTCATGGAAATAAGATTTAATTATAAAAATCACTAAGAAGGCTTTGAACATATAATAATGTAAATTAATAATCTTAACATTTTCCAATTTCTATGATTACATTTCAAAAAGACATTACGTGCAAAACATATGCTAACTGGCCAAACAAACGGACTTGGTGCAATAATGACAAGATATAGAGGAAGAGGAGGAGGGGGAGCGAAGCACTCTCATTAGACATTTTAATTAAGCCAGATCTGTCAACCCTGCAATACCTTAACTGAGCCCTTCTGTACTGAAACAAATGAAGAATGGATCTACAGCATCATCGCCAGACCTTATCAACTTTAATTAAGATATGAATTGTTTTATTGTTTCACATTTTCTAATTTCCCGGTATCACAATATGCATTGTTGCATTTTTTTCATTTTCATTATTTAACATGACAAACTATACTCACTGTAGTGATTAAAATCTTATACACAAATATGTTTGGACTAGATATGATTTATATGTTCAAGCATCTATAAAAAGATAAACCAAGTTGGAGCCTATAATAATGATTAATTATTGAGTGGATTGGAATTAAGATTTAAATTTTATTTATAAATGGATCAGAACAGTATGGGTTCTAAATTGTAATTAATCAAAACGGTGGTATTTTGTATGAATTCATGTGACGGCATATAGATGGCGTTACCGGTGACTAAATGTTTGTGAAGAACAAATTACACATTTTCGTTGAAACCAAACAAGTATAGATTCAATGCTAGTATTTTTCAATACTGAAGTGATGCTATCCATCAGAAAAGATTTACAATTATCTATAACGGTTCTTTTTATTCTTATCAAAATAATATAAAAGTGATAATTTGTTAGAATGTTTCTAAATCGACGGAAGGAATGATAACTGTTCGTAACAAACCACTCACAAAATTGAAATATCTGTCCCTTGGGGCGCGGCGCTCGCCTGACACATGGCAGTGAGGTTATCAAATATATGTACAGCTTTCATTCAGTCACTATTGTTATAATATGGTCAGGAGAAGTGCTCTAAATTACAAAAACGTGCGTAAAATACGACGAACGAAACATTTGAAATATGAAAGAGGATTTTTAAGCAGCCTAAGAATATAACTTACAACCAACCCTGCCACTGATATCAGTGGAACCATAGAGAAACTCATATTAATAAAAGATGCCTATATCCAGACTTCGCAGTTTATATTTTCTGGTATTTGTCATTTCAAGTCTTAAATATGAGATGGAACGGTTTTATATATATAATGAACCGGAACCAAATAATAGAAAAATATAATAAGAAACTATTACCGTTAATAAATATAGTCTGTATCATGAGTGACTATATCATTATGTTATGCCCTCTATAACGTAGTAAATCTAGTATATGTTAAGGCTTTCCTTGTGTCGTTGCTAATGAATTTCCTGTTAGTGGAAATGCAAGTTTCAGCGGACTCGTTATGAAGGCGCTTTCAATACAGAGATGACCTATTTGTCGCTAGCGCATGGAAATTATTTTCTGTAAAGTGATGCCACCGGTGGTTAGAACTACTTGAGCTTTCAGATGCAAATTTTATTTCAGAAAGCTTTTCTTCTCCGTCTTCGTCTGTTTAAATATCTGTGACATAGACGAATATAACATTTAATTATTTTGTGAATATATTTTCAAACGTTATGAATAAATAGCGCCATTGTGACCGATAATATATTCGACTCTATCCTCTATTCCGACTTTTAAATCTCAATAAAAATCATTGAATAATTATAATGGATTTTAATAGTATAAGAGAACGCTTCTTTGATAGGAATTGATTTCTTTCATATTTTTCTTTTTTTTTTTAATATTTTTCAAATTCCACTGAGCTTGCACCTCTGATAGAGGATTTTCAAACAAAGGCTAATTATCTTATGTATAACACAAAATGATTTATGATTGTCTTATCCTTACCAGCATTGTGTTAATAAAAAGGATAACTTGTGAATACATCTCCACATGGGGACTATTTCGCACTTCAGAAGCAACACCTTAATTTAATAAAATGGCTCGTAGTTAAACTTTTTCATTTAAGCACGCCTAAATTTTATGTCTTTTACCAAAAGATTCCCATCGAGAACTTTGAGTATATTAATTTTTTCACATAATTATGTTTGATAATTTTCCTTCTGGAATATTTAAAGTGATTATAACCATTATTTGTTCACGTTGGTAACATATGATACATTTATGTATAAATATTATTTATGGGGATAAATACTTTGGTTTTTCACGTAATACTTATCTTAAGCATTAAGAAATTACTATAGACTGTTGTGTAACTACTAAGATTTTTTAAGACCTAAGAAGATAAGCAGATACGAATAATATAAAATCAACACATTCACGTTTTATTTTATGAGTTATTACTTAGTTGAATAAATTAAGAGAAGATAGCAAACAAAATGCAGATGGAGGGTAAACTTCATAACACTAACAAATGCAATCTTTGAAGATTTTGATGATGTAATTTCATGAATATCTATTCCATACCGACCAAAAACAAATACTTAACAATACTCATCATTGAAGTGCAGCGAATTCTAGAAACAGTAATTAGCGCCAAAAATAATTCCGCAGATGTGCTCTCAACATTAATTCGTGTTGAAGGAGCACATCACTAGAAACAAGCAACAAACGAGTGCCACTGGGACTTTCAGCGCCGTGCCTACATTCAAAACCATTTTCTTAAGAGCTCCTTTCGGTTCTGTCGCGATGTGTCGGCGCTCGCGAACATTTCAAATATCTTCTTTGAATATTTAAGTATTGGTTTTTTAAATATTTTCCACTATTCTTACATTTCGTTTGAATACCTATAAAGATTAGATGCAGGAGAAGTTGTAACTCACATATTTGTTTGTTAACTTATAACTCACATATCTACCTATTTGTTTGTTAAAACTGATATTAATAGAAAATATTTTAATTTAAGTACTATGCTTTATAAATGTAAAAAGAACTAGTTTCGTTGAAATACTCTGTATCTATGTACTCCATCACTATATTCGGCAAAATTATTTAATTTTTCTTTAAATTTCCCTTCGTTACGTTTCTTTTTTTTTATTTGAATAATACACGTATAATTCGTGAGGTCACTTATTGAATTCAATTCGTTCTTAGGCGTTGTACTTTCGTATCTGTTTTAAGTAAATGCTTATAAATTATAAGGCGATAACAATTCTCAATGATATTCAATTTATTTTGGAGAAGCCAGATATAATCAAATATTTTTTTCATCAGTTACAAATGTAAAGCATTACGTGTTTCATAGCACTAAACATATATAATTAATTAAGAAATCTTCAAATATTAATTTAAATGTAAAAGAAAATTACAAATTAATTTTCACATAACATTAAGTTATAAATATTATATTGCATTTAAAATGAGTTTAAAAATATATTAATTTTTTCTATTAATCGTTTTAATGTTAAGATAAATAACAGCAAGCAAAATCAAAATCAAAAAGCTTTTTTTGGTAGCTTCAGAATTCTTTTTATAACGAGAAAGATATCAAAATGGCTATGGAAATTTGGCCATTTCATTCATTTACTTAGATAGCAGTCAAAATGGCATTAAAACAATACGCCATCAGGTTTCAAAATGTACCACAATAAAGACCGCGAGTCCATTAGTAGGCAGCGTCAAGTTCTACGACAAAATAGGAAGAGTCTATTTAGTTCAAGTGTACTATTGTGAGGTACATCGACCCATTAAACTTAAAGCATTCCGTTAAGATCACAGCACCACTACGTCATGTGTCACATAATGTTTTCATAAATACAATGTTAGATTAAACGATTTGTTACAAGAGACATCAAAAGTGGTCCTTAACAAAGATTGTTTATTAAAAATTTGTTAAAATTATTTTAAATAATATTGAATTGAATTGATTAATGCATTCCCAAAAAAAAGAGGGTTGATGTCAGGCAGGCGGCCGGTCGTAAAAACAATTAGCCAAAACTATTCACAACATGTAAGGCAGACCCTGGCTAAAGCTGGGAAATTGCCAGGTAGAAGAAGAAGATTGAATTGAAATCTTTCACTCAACTGTACCAAATTGATTTAACCCTTAATTTGACAGTGTCCAGTGTGACTTCAAGCACAAACATTTTTCTTCCACATCTTTGTAAAACAGTGTCAAAGAAAACATTATACGCCTAAATTTATCTTATCAAATATTAACATAAGTATTACTCACGAATAAAATCAAAAACAAAATGAGATTAAATATAAAATCTCTATTTAATTCTCTAAGTGTTAACGAATGACGCTTGAATTGTTTACGAATAAAATGAACCATTGATTCGACGGACGGCTATCAGAAGTATGATCAAATATGTACCAAGTACTTTATTATGTTAACTTATGAACGAGTGAGTGAACAACATCTCACTATATTTACCACTCAGTTATGGTAGCTATCGCTAAAGCTCTCCGAACTCTAAGTGCTCTCTCATCAGAATCGCAGACATTTATAATGGTTGGTATCATTTTATATTTTAATATATTTCGGCAAACTTGTGCAAACTACTTATGCAAAACTTTTAACAAACATAATTTGAAAGAGGAAATATTTTTAAAAATATAGATATGTGAATAATACAAAAAAAGATAAAGCTTTATGAGGTTAGTAGTGTAAAATTAAGATTATCAGGTATACACGTAAGCAATCAAACGATTTATTGGTCTGAACAAAACTTCAATCTGTCACGACACATGACTGCAAAGTAAGTGGAAAAGTTTGATTTAATAAATCACTAAAAGTGTGCGGTATAAGGAACGACTGACGGTCTCAACCGGATTGTTACGTTCAACTCCTATACTTAGATCTCTGTAAAGGAAAACTGGAAACTTATTAAGAATTATAAATTGATTATAGAATTAATTGGCCTTTCTTTTATAACAAGAATAATTTCTTTTCATGTTGGAATAAATTTCTATTTATTCTGAAAGTTTAGTCTTGGCCTTCGTCAATTTAACGAGTTATTACACAAAGAGAATTGAGATTGGGTCTCGTAAAGTTCTAAATGATATTACAGAGACAGATTTACTAAATTAATTACATAAAATATAAACAAGTATTACATCATATTACTTTATATAAATAATATCATTTAATATATAATATTGTATAATACTAACTACAAAATTAAGCATACAATCCCGCGATTTTTATGAAAAATTTTTTTTTAATATTGTGGCATAACAATAATAAAAAAATTGAGAATAATTTTGTTTATGTTCTTCAATTTGTAAGGATTAATTAATATCCTCCGACTTTAAATTTTGTCTCAATTTCCGAAACCTGTGTGCGGAATATTACATTGAAAGATATACAAACAAAAAATTAACCAAGTACAAACAGGAGACTAAAAATAAAAAAATAGTGCTTTCCATGAAGTAAGAGGTATATTGCCAACCAGAAAATATTCAATAAGAAATTTATATATTTAAGTAATTATACGTTTGTGCCTTAAAATTAGTATAACAATTTGGCAATAATATAAAATTATCGAGGGTAAAAACACCGATGTAATATAAATTTTATTTTTATTCCATTAATCCTAAAAGAACTGGAATTTACGCAGATGAAAACGTGGCGAGTTTTCCGACTTAGCTAGAATTTTAGGTCGTTCAAGTTTGTAGTTCGACGTATCTGAGGTGACTTTCACGAAATTCTGGTTTCCTTATCCTGAGAGTACGGTTGAGATATCTCCTTAACGACAGAGAAAAACCATCAAAATCGAACTAATAAGGACGGGTTAACTAGCGAAAACACATTAAAATGTAAGGAAGAATTTGGAACTTTGTCTTTTTTAAATAGATTAAGAACAAAATTTATTAATATTTTTAAGAAATTTGACTGTCGTTCAGAGAACACTTACATATAAGACTAATAATATTTTATGAACCAAAATATTTTCTAATTAGATTACTAGATAAAGCAGTAACTGTTTCAGGTTCTGTACTAATAGTCCATAAAAAAGTCGCTCGTTCATCAGTTGTTGTAACGCCGCACATAAAAACTGTATTAAATTTGTTATATTCTTTAAATATTCCTGAACACTCATAACGTTAGAGGACTTTTTTAACAAACATTCAATTATAGGACCATTCATACATACTCGAGGACAAGATTTAGTTTAAAAGACTTCTATGGAATAATTATTGAATCTAATCTATTTAAAATCAATTCTAAAATGTAAATAATAATTATATATAACTTCCACTATATATATACAATTATATCTTGTGATAAATATATTAAAATTGTATAAAAAAATTCTTACTTTATTATTAATTATGAATACTAAGTTTAATAAAAGTATGTATTTTAATGTGATAGTGATTATATGACATGTTACGTCGTTATATTAAGTGACAAACCTTTACACGCACTCTTTACGTCTTACTCGATACTCATGGATCGACAGTAGGTGGTCGCGTCACGTGCGCTCCGCGGCGCGTCGACTCGCGACTGACTGGTGACTGGTATTCACCGCCCAGTGCATACAGCCTACCACGTACAGTCTACAGTCGGCAGTCTACAGCGTATAATGCGAAGTCTACAGTCTACAACCTACAGTCTCCAGTCTAGCCGTGCGCCCTTGAAACTTCATGCTATAAACTACCAACGCGGTTCATATATTGACGACAGATAACAGTAGCTTACCAAGTACACGTTGTATTGCTGTTCATTGTTGCGTGATTTAATATACAAGAATATCTTATAAACAGTAAATATTCCATTACATTCGTAACCTCGTTGGATATTATATCGATGTATAACAAAATTGTGTTTAAAGTATGGTTATTTCTCAAATAGTTATATATTTGAGAAGATCTGTGTCTAAGTAATATTTTACAGGATGCTAAACGGGAATTTAATTAAGAGAGAAACGTTACAACAAAAACGACCAGATAAAAACTGAAAGTCGGCCTCTGTTTTATGTCCTTCCCTTATTTTTAATCTTAAATCTCTTGTTCTATACAAGTTTTATTACTTTTAATTTAAAAGCTTTCTCTTTGTTTGAATTGAGAATCGCAAAAATGTAATCGTTAGAATTAACTAACTCCTAGGATTATCGCCATCATGTTCACAACTTTCGCGATATATTTGTTTGTTTTTGTATTTTTATCGTTGTATATAAATCGTTAGATAACATTAACGCTTTTAAGTAATATTATAAATAATATTGCATTTCGTTCTAACTTTTCTGAACAATAACATTTTTTGACTCATTTTTTTATTGCAATTATCATAATTTTCTTTAATAAAATAAAACCTGTGATATGATTGTTTATAAAATCAATCATCCAAAAAAAAATCTCAAACCAAATGAAAAGCACAAAACTAGCTTTAAACGTTTCTATAGAAATGAATCGGAATTGGTATTAAGAAGCCGTCGTGTAAGGAATGAATAAATAAGGCACTGATCAAACATCTGCGGCCGATCGCATCGAGTCCGACCGAAGACCGAAGCGACGTGGGGAGAATATTATACGGACAGTTCTCTGACACGTAAACTACTTCGGGCTTGATTTATATTAAGAGAGCTTTAAACGACACATACCCTTCATTGTATGTTAAAATTTGAGATTCACCATACATGCGATTACTTGAAATTAGTAACTATTATTGCATCAATGAGATCAAAATGGAAAAAAAAATCAGATTGTTCGGTCTTGAATCCGAATCAGTCAAAGTATTGTTTATAAAATGTAATTATTTTTTCGTTTATACTCTACAAATAGAATTCTTTACATATGTCTTCTCCCTTTATAATTCCACCAGCTTACCACGTTAGGTTTGGCCAATCGCTTTAACATCAATTCTCAACTTTGGCTCTAATATTATATCGGAAGCCCCATCTCTTATTAAAGACTTATTAAAGTGAGGATTAATTTATTTCACATACATTAGGTATGTTATTAATCTTTATGAATGTCTGTCTCTTTGTATGTAGTATGATGTATACTCTATTTCAAATAAGAATCTGGTGTTTAATTAAATTGGTATTGTTACTTTTTTATATAATCACCATGATAAAGGTATTATAATTTTGGCAAAACATTTTTTACGTTTGATTAAAACAGTCTGCTACAAAAAGTTGAAAGAGTTATACATTTTTTTATATATAAAGTATTTGTATATAACTGAATTTTCCCGTATGTCGATGTAAGAAATTAAAATACTTAAAATGTTAAGGTAATAAAAAACCGTGGTTTCACAAAAAGGGCAGACCTCTTAACCGTCACCGCGGGGGCTTCCATTATTCAGAGCCTGTCCGTAATTAAGATTTTTAATTAAAAACAAAATTACAGTAGTTTTAAATGAATTATAATTGAAATTATCCCACAGTAAATGACTGTAATAGCTCAGTAGTATCAATAATCACTCTATCAATACACCATTTAATATTGAATTTAATACGTATCACTTTTTATATTTAAAACCAATGTCTCTATCGTTATATGTCAAGATTGAATTTTAAATACATTTGAAAATGGATGCATTCTAATATACAATTTTAAAAGCAACGTTATATCAGATGAAGTAACAGTTACTATATTTAATTCACAGAAATCACGCCTTTCCTTAACTACGAAAAGGCATTAATTTAATTATCATCCACATTTTCCTACTCATGGATAAATATTAAACACTGTGGATGCTAGAGAAGAAACAACCAAGAATTATGAAATACCTTTTTTTTAAATAAAATGTTAGACAGGTTAAAAGAAAGTGAATATGAAGCGAAATATAAACAATGATCCCGGCCGAATATATTGATTTTAAATAAAACGAATACCTTCCATACCATGCAGTAAATTGTTAATTTTCGTGAAACTTTCCGTCTGGGTTCTCACAACTTTTTAATGATTTGCTTTAATAACTTTAGGCAAGTATTTCATATTATTTATTCGACGCCGGATGAGTGCTGTTTTGCGAGCAATTATACTTTGAGTGTTCCGACTACGCTCACACTGAAATGAACGATTTGACTTTGTTATATAAAATGTTACAACTATTACGTTTCCGCCGGCGAAGCTTTTTAGGTCGAGTTTTTAATACAATTTACACATTTATATGCAATATTATGTTAGGTAACGTACAACTAGAACTAAATAATGTTTAGAGTACACATTAACATAACACCAGTTTGACATCTTAATAAAAAATATTTAAATATTTGGCATACATGATGATAAATAGTAAATTATAACAACGCGCTCCTCTTGTTATTCGTGAATCATCCAAAACTGTATAAACCTTGTTCGTAATAAATATTTTTAAATTCCATGCTCTACTATACTATGTATTTGCAATCCTGAACGATGTCTCAAGATGTTATATGTTACATAGGAAAGTAAGAAACTACTGACTTTCAAATTTATCGGACCTCTTTGTTAGTAAATCTGGTCAATGTTCATTTTATATTGTTTAGTCGCTTTGTTAATATATTTTTTGGATAGTATTTAGTTTGAATTTGGAACTGTAATGTGCTTTGACTAATTCAAGAATCGTTTGATTCTTTGCAGTTTTTAATATCCCTGCTATCGTCGCCGCTTGAAGATGCATTAAAATTCTTTGTCTTATTCATCGATTGGAATTAAATAAAATTTGCATGTTTATTATTAACTTATGTATATTTATTTTATTTGACAGGACTCGTATCTTTCGTAACTTTTGAGGTCAAAGTCAGTAACATTCCACACGCATCCTCCCCGACCAGAGAAAGCGCCATGATGCAAGATTGCAATTCAAAGTTTCAATAACACAATAACGATTTTCATATTCGCAATAAAATCTCCTTAAATAAAGACACTTTTAGTAAGAAAGGAACGAAGAGTATTTTTCTAATTACATAATTTTACAAAAAAAGATAACAAAAATCGATCGAAAACTCCCGAACCCACCAAAATTCACATTCGTCTGCTGAACTGAACCTGTGAAGTTTTATTTGTTCTCGTCACTTTATATCAAGTGTGTCGTGTGAATGCCAAGCTCTCGGAGGCTGTTTTATAGCTCAGATAAAGATTATGTATCCGATAGGAAAGGGTAGCTTCGTGCGCTATCTCCTGCCAACCCGGGTAACGTTATTGAATGTGGCAATTTGTCTTCTATATTATTATAATTACATCTCATATTTCTCTAATAACTTGAACATAATTAATTTATACAAGTTTAAGTTTGGTTTATCGATCACTCTACATACACATAAATTACGCGAAAAACATTGGAAAGCGACGTAGTGTTTGGATTATTATGATATTTCAAATAGTGTCTTAAACTGTATGAAGATTAGTTATTAGTTATTAGTAATTAAAATCCTAAATTGTTTCTTTTGAAATTATACTCTCAAAGGCATACAGTATCTAGTATAATAAACTGTCATATTGTTGTTGATCAGGACTAATAATCCCGGAACATCTTAACATGTGTCAAGTGCACGATGCTGATACAGACACTGAGTAATAACAGTTCCGATAACAATTACTTTGCCACGAGAAAGACAAAAATACGTTTATTGTATATAATTAAAATATATTTTTCTCACAAGACACTTCATAGTAATTAAACTATTAGTTTTCCGAACGTTGTAAATGTTCAAGTGAATTTTTATGTATTTTATTTGAATCAAGTACTTTCATTTGTTTATTTAAATTTTTTTTCTCTCTCTTATAAAATTTGATAATTTCGTCGAAAAACATTGTTAATATAATATATTTTTATATAAATAATATGAAAATGTTGATATTCTTCAATCCGTTTATTACGTCGTCAGTTCTTTAATAAGGCTGAAGCGAAAGATATCTTGACAATCATTACTTTTCACAAAAGAAAAATATAAAGTTGGAATTCTGAGTCTTGATGAAATCTCAAGCAACTTTATTGTAAAAGTTCGCTCATGAGGCTTAACTTGGACTTAGAATAGGTAATTTAATAACTTGGCGGTCTTGTTACCTAGAAACTCTCAACCGAAGCTCTTAACAAAAACGTGATTACTTAAAGAATGATAAACTCTTTTTAGTGAACGAAAGATATGATAAGTTAATAGACAAAAAGTAAAAGCATAGTTACTATTGATAGTCATATAAAACTAGTGTAAGTAGATCGTTAACCAGTTTACGGATCCGTGTCGTAGAACATTCGTATAAGTCAGTGCCCTCATAGCGCCTTAAGGAACCTGCGTTAAGACGTATAAAACGAAGTAGGTTACAAAGTACACGAAGTAAATGTTCCAGAGCTTGAGCCATCAAAAGTAAGTTAATAAAACTAAGTTCATTACGTGTCGGAGCTCAACTGCAGCGAGGGTTTAACTCTCATTGAGACAGTCTCGCGTTACGTATCAAACTCTCCAGTTCAAACTTTGTTGTAGCTTTTAAATAAAAGTTTTTCACGATGTATGTATGTATGTCTGACTTCTTTTCTAAATTCGATACTCATGTTAAAGCCAACTCTTTCGATTCATATATTTCTTCAATGTTTGTAAATTTCTTATCAATTAGTGAACAGATTTAAATTGGATACAGAATTTACTTTTTATATGTGACAATTTTACTTTTATATCAACATTATATAAAATAGTTTAATGTTATATCACTAAATTAATATAATATATAACCTTCAAAAAACATTTTTAAAGATTTTTTTAATAAATATTAGTATACAACGTTATCGTTAGGGTCTATTTAAGAATATGAATAAATTAGAAGTGTTTTCTCAGTACGGCGTTAGATCAAGTAA
Organism: Danaus melanippus; assembly: GCA_010014825.2. Lineage (NCBI taxonomy): Eukaryota > Metazoa > Arthropoda > Insecta > Lepidoptera > Nymphalidae > Danaus > Danaus melanippus. Next base: position 9,675,609 of record JAAAKD020000458.1, read on the forward strand.
TCTCAACAACTTTGAGCAAAGTGACGTTATGGAACCAAGTACTGAGTACTGACAGTAACAGAGGGGTCTTTATGGCTTAGCGACTAAGTTTGCTGAATATCTACATCAAGTGGTGAGCCTAAATTATTATTAGGGTGAATACTTAAGGTTACTAGGCAACTGCGCCTCGTACCTACTAAAATTTACTACTTAAATTATACTTAGCACTAGTTCTTATAATAAATTTTATTTAAAAGAAATATCTTGATTGCAGACGTATTGATATAACTATACTTATTATCTAAAACTACAAACAACCTCCACAAGCATTAGTCTAGAAATATGAGCACATGCTATATGCGGTTTATTACTCATTAAACTTCAAATTAATCTCTCGCCTAGGTTTAGAATGGTATTTTATTTTAATTTTACTTATTTTTATTTAAGTTCCATTGGTTTGCATATTTTTCACACTCATGTCGGATATTATAAAACAAAAAATCTATATCATTTTTTATTTCCTACAATGAAAAAAGAAAGAGGCTTAGGAAATAAAAAAGAGTTAGAAATGACAAACTGACAGACAAACAGAGCTTCCAATTACATTATGCATAAAAGTAGCAAATGGCGATGATATACAATTATTTACACCCATGACCTCACCCTGGTGATGACTATAATGTATTTATACTAAAGGTTATGAAATAATAAAACTCATATTAAAAGATTCACATATATGAAATGAATATATTTTTCAAACTTTATTTTAAATATGCAATCTTTACATGTAGAAAACTAGAGAAATGTAATAAAGAAAATTTTTAAGGATTGGTATTCATGGAAAAACAATGTACCGACATAAAGACAGGTCCCTGATGCTACGACCCGGTTGTTGTCTCAGCGATTTTCTTTACTGCATATCATCGGATGGCTCAATTTTATTTCATAACAGAACATAATATTTGCTGAGCGAGTTCTTCAATGTTGAATCCATCCAACAAACTGAAGATGTGTAATATAACTCAATAGAAAAATTTTGATATTTATCAAGTCATATTTTTGATTTAAATATAAATATATTCTCCGTAAGCCGTTCGTTTCGTTCGTTTATGAAAATCAATGCACAAATTATAACAACTCAGCTCGCCTTGTCGTAAGCAGTCCATTTTTTTTTGACTCCGTAACGTGTTACTCTAATACACCTCAAGGCAATTCAGTACAAAGTAATCAAAATAGTTTATTCTTATTTGATACATTTATTAAATTAAACGTTTTAACGGGAGTTCAATCCGTAAATATAGTTTATTTCATTTTCTCTAAGT
>JAAAKD020000458.1:9815610-9828484 GCA_010014825.2 Danaus melanippus
TAATGAACTTGCGAATAATTAAATGACGGCAGCACCAGTCATGACGCACTTCATAAACATGGAAAATGTACATAAGATTTATATAACTTGAAGAAAGCAAACGTTGACATTAATTATAAAATAAATTAGAGTTGTTATCGACACACGTTTAGGACAATTATTATATTTTTTTACCTGAGAAACTGCCGTTATTAATTGCTAAGATTTTACGTCACCGTTGTTAAAATAATTTATTATGAGGGTAGATGTTCTCACACTAAGAGCCAGAGTATTGATAAAGTTATGTACTCACGTTATTGTGTTATACTTAACATTGTCGCCATATAAATAGTTTATTTTATTTTTATATGTTAATGTTAATTTTTAAGTCAGTGGTGGCCTAGTGGTCAAAGGGCCCGCCTCTCATGCATGAGGGCGCGAGTTCGAATCCCGGCAAGTACCAATGTGATTTTTCCGAGTCATATGTACTTTGTAAGAGTATTTAGACATCACTGATTAATGCATTCCCAAAGAGGGTTGATGTCAGGCAGGCGGCCGGTCGTAAAAACAATTAGCCAAAACTATTCACAACCTGTAAGTCAGACCCTGGCTAAAGCTGGGATATTGCCAAGTAGAAGAAGAAGAAGAATGAATATGTTTATTATTTTTTAATTTAAAATAAAATAGTTTTGGAATTGTGTTAAATAATGAGTTGTTTAATACATTTTATTTATTTATTTATTTATTTAATATTTGGGAAACAAACAGATATAAAATAAAATCTAATTACATAATACAATTTAAATATCATATTATCCAGCGAAGTTTCCACCGATTGATAAAACATAAAATGCACTCAAATATTTTAACATAATAAGAAAAAAAATAAATTATTTGACAATATTAAAAGTATATAGTTAAGTTAATTTAAGAAGGTTACAAATATTATCTATTCTATCATTTTATATTTTTAGTTTTATATTTTTTAAATAAAACTGTATCATTTCTTACGCACATAATATATGTAAAAGCGCCAGAACAATAAATGAAAATTAATGATTATCGAACAATAAGTGCAATAAAATAAAAACATACAAAAAGGTATTCGAATTTAAACAAACTATAATAGATGTTACAATATAATAGATGATCCACTATAAATATTAAACAAATTGTTCCCAAACACATTTACATACAATCTTATTATACAGGGTTGCAACCAGAGGTTCCATAAAAACTACGAAACTTACTTATGTATATAATAATAAGAATTACATATTAAAACTTATAACCTATACCTAAGACTACATGATTGCCCCAATGTTAGGATAGCAATCACATTCCATAGTTGGAGTAGTATTAGGAATCTTCTGGTACATACGGCTGGGAGTTCGTTCTGCGGAGTCAGCAACGTCACTCGTTAGGTATATGACATTTTATCCGTGTTGCCCTGGCGATGTTCATTTATTTTTTGATTTTAAGTACGTAACAATCTGCACAACAATAACTTTAAGACTTCGATGAGTACCGTAACGATTTGTTCCTCGTTTTCAGATTTTTTGCAGTCAAAGTCCATTAACGTAATTTTTTATTTTTTTGCGGCGGTTCTATTTTTCCATTCACAAAAAGTTTTTGAAATCTTTCAAGGTATACGACATAATGATTGACAATAGTACATTAAAAGTATATTTACATCTATTCTGTAAAGAATGTAATAATATTAATTGTGTGCTGCAGTTTGCTGATCGCACACATCTTGCTCTCTTCTTGTTGGTTTTCATTTAACTTGCTCCTTAATTACGAATTCCGTCTGACAACAAATTCTACTGAATTGAATTCCTATTCCTTTTCGAACGTTCAGCTCGTGTGATAATTGTTACAAATGACTTTAATACAAAGACACTAAGACGGTATGTGTAATTATAATCGAAACTTGGTTGGGATGTAACTTACATCGTACTTAAAGCCCTCTAATGAAGTTATCAAAGCTAGAACAGTAAATATGTTTTTTGCTTTATTTTACTTTTTCTATGTTAATCCTAATTATTTGTACCTATAGGGTTAGGAACGAATTTCATCATCAAAAATTTTTTTTTATATAATATACAAAATAATAATAATAATAATAACATTAAATGTTAAACTTCGTTTATTAAAATATAATTCTTAAAATTGAGATACAATTAAAAATAATTCAACAACACAGATACAATAATAAATAGTGATATCAACAAGCGACTTGCTGAAATTTTATTTTATTATATAAAAGGTGGCACTCGAACAGACGTCTTACCTGATAGAAGGTAGTTACTGTAGCCTATGGTCATTTGCAGCATAAGGAATGTTTGCGGATGCGTTGCCAACTTTCATTGTGGAAGAAGGAGAGGAAAAGGTGGGAAGAGGGAGATGACAGGAAAGGGTGGGAAAAGAGAAAGTGCAACCGGCTCTCTCACTCATCGGACGTAACGCAGCCATTAAAGACTACTTCACTTTGATCCTCTTGGAGAGGGTGGTACTTTCTCGGTCGAGCCAGCCTTGTTCGAGAGGTAGTAAATTGTAAAAGTAAAATAATTCATGTCAATAACTTCTTAACAACAACTCACTAACACATATATATATTTAAAAAAATTGCTTTATTTTAGGAATAAAAAAGCCTACACAGTTTAAAAAAATATATTAAATAAAAAAATAAATAATTAATAAGCGAAGTTATTATTTTTAACACTATTCATAAATGTAAGTACCTAGTTAGTCCAACCAGAACATTAAAATGTGTGTTTATAACGACTAATATACGAGACGTCTATTGATACACATCATGAATATTCACAGACGGAGCGCTCGTGACGGACTTCAGACTTCAATACATATTGAAATAATAAATAAGTAGGTATATTTGGTAGACTAATACCAATAGTTTTGTTTATAGAGGTTCCTCTTTGATTTAACATTTCAATTGTTTATTATAAGAAAGAAACACAAGTAAAAGTTTATTCCATTATTATCTCAACGACTTTGTAGGTACTTTTCTTTAAATTTAAATATATTTTTTATTGTGTACTGATAATTTGTATTTAAATGACGTATACAGGTACCATTATACATTGTATACATATATCAAATATATAAATAAGAGTAGATTGAAGCCGATAGAACACGACCAATTTTCACAAGACTTCTCTTTTCAATATTGAACACAAAAGCTCTATTGTAGTTAAATCCTGTCCTACCACGTGCACTTTAAAATACCATTTTAACGAAATTTTTCTAGTTCCTCTACCGTTGCTTTGGCACATGTTTACTGTTCACGACAAAATGTTGTTTTTTTTTCTCTTGATCTTATTCTGCATACTTTTTATATTTATAAGTTCATTACATAATAATGCTTGAACAAGTTTATGATAAAATTAAATTACACATCCCTCGAGCTCTAAACAGTTAATTAATTATTTTTGTTTTGTCTATACTTCTTGACCTTTGATTTTAAGTTTTACATAATAATAATAATACCCTTTTATTCAGATCCATAGAACAAATAAATGATAAAAATACAAAGAAAATATAAATTTAATATACCTTAATCTAGTTTCTTATTTGAATTTTATATATTTTATGTAGATCTGTTTGCCAGTCGACAAAATCCTCCTCCAACCTTTTCCACTTTCATCTTTCTTGAGCCACTCTGTTCCATGTGAAGCGTGCCACTTGCCTTATATCATCGTCCCATCTTTTTTGCGGTCTGCCTCTTTTCCTCTTGCCTTCTCTAGGATACCATTGAGTAATAATTTTACTCCATTTATTTTCTCTTACCATGTGTCCTGCCCATCGCCATTTAAGCCTCCTAATTTTGCACGTTATGTCAATAACTTTTGTTGTGTTTATGACACGGTTTTTCAGTCGGTCTGAATTTTTCACGTCCATCGTGCTCCTTTCCATTGTGTACTGGTATGATGCAAGTTAACTAGTCATGCTCTGTGTTAAGGCCCATGTTTGGCTGCCCCACATGAGTACTGGGAGTATGCAAGTATTAAATAATTTCATTTTGAAATTCTTATGAAGGCTTTTATTTTTCATAATCTTTTTCTAACCCCATCTTCTCCAGCCATTGATTATTATTCTTCTTTCAACTTTTTTGCGCATCGGAATTTCATATGTTATTAGCTTTCCAAGGTAAACATATTCATCTGAATAATCAATTCGAGCGTTTTCTAGGTGTATGAGCTATTTTCTCTCCGTTTGTCATTACTCTTGTTTTTTCCGGTTTAAGTTTAAATCCTACCCTCTCGTTTTCCGTTGAAACTTAATTTATCATTTTTTAACGTTTTCCGGAGATTATGTAAATTACAAGATAATGTCTGCAAATCTCAAGTGAGTTAGTCAAACACCGTCTACATTGATACCGAAATTTATCCAATTTAAATTTCTGAATATTGATTCTAATAGCGCCGAAAATATTTCTGGTAACAGGGGATCTCCTTGTTGTACGCCTTTGCCTATTCTGAATGATTCGCTTTTCTAGATTATATACATTCTTTATATACATTATACATTTTTATTAAGCAGAGGTATTTATGTTTAATTTCTTGTTCTTTTAATGACACCCATATCTTTTTCGTGGAACAACGAATCGAATGCTTTGCAATAATCGACAAATGCGACGTAGTAGATACATTGATATTCTTTATACTTCTCTATAACTTAGCATACTACCTAATTGTGGTTGATCATTGAATAGTCTTTAGGAAAACCCGCCTGTTAGATCGGTTGATGTTTGTATAATGTTTTTTCAATTCGATTAGGTATGATCTTGGCAAATATTTATAGGTTATCCAGAGGGTGTCCTACTAAGTATTTTACCGATATTTGGTCTTGGGCATACAGGTACGTGACCCCGGGTCCTCGAGCCACCACTTCCGTACCTTTATCTCCAGTCCATGAAGGTGTCCTGTACCTCCCCTCCTTCCCCCTTCCTAACCTCTTTCTAGATTTCTCTGTCTTCTCCCCCTTTTATCCCGTAAAACGGACGGTTTTGGAGATCGGACGGCAGTCGCTCCGTTAAAACCACTCGTCGCCACTCTTACGGTCGACAAAAACAAAGAACTGGGTACGCCTAGGGCGTCGCCAATAAACGACGCGAAGGCACATTACCCTAAACCTACGATAAGTGGTCAAGGGCCACCGTGTCAAGTACGAGAACGGCGAAAGACGTCAGTATCCAAACGGAAACTCCGCTTTGCAACGTTGAATATTGGCTCTCTAACAGGACGATGCAGAGAATTCGCAAATGTAAGCATGAGACGTCGGGTACAGTGTGCGTTCTTCCAGGAAACTCGCTGCAAGGGTAATAAGTCTCTGAACATCGGACAGGGTTACCGGCTGATATACACTGGGTCGCCTTCATGTAAAGCTGGTGTAGCGTTAGTGCTATGTGAGGTGCTTCAGAATGGTCTTCTTGAAGCGACCTTCGCTACGGCCGCCTGATGCGGGTGCGGGTACTGATCGAGGGAGTCATTATTAACTTAATCAGTACCTATACTCCTCAGGTGGGTTGTAGCGGGTCCGAAAAAGAGTCATTCTGGGAGCAATTTCAAAAGGTTCTACGCGCTATTCCAGCTGCTGAAGTAATCATAGTTGGGGGGGACTTAAATGACCACGTAGGTAGGTCTGCGGATACGTTCGATCGTGTAAACGGTGGTTTTGGTTATGGTCGCCGCAATGCAGAGGGAGAAATTATTCTTAGAACCTGTATTGCGTCAGACTTAGCCGACGTGAACACGTTCTTCCAAAAGACTCCGCAGCACCTTATCACGTATAAGAGCGGATCCCACTCAACCCAAATAGATTATCTGCTGACCAGAAGGTGTCATACCGGCAAGGTGACTAACTGTAAAGTCATTCCTGGTGAAAGCCTGACGGCTCAACATCGTGTTTTTGTCATGGACTATGTCCTCACCCCGAAAAAGAAAGTAGCCGAGAAACGTGAGCCGTGAATCAGGTGGTGGTTGCTGAATGGCACGATGCAGACGAACTTTCGGGCAGAGGTTGAGAGTCAAAATCTGTCGACTAATACCGAAACTGCTCAGGAAGTTTGGGATCGAGCGCAGTCAGCAATTATCACAGCAGATATACGAATTCTAGGCCTTTCTAGGGCAGGACGGATTATTGATAGGGAGACGTGGTGGTGGAATGACAAAGTGCAGGAGATGATTCGTGAAAAGAAGACTGCCTGCAGCAATCCAACTCTCCTGAAGACAGACTGGTGTACATAGCAGCGAAACGTGCCAGTAAAAGGGTTGTTGCCAGAGCCCACAGTGATAGGTTATCAACGTTATATGATACACTTGAAACTGCGGAGGGCAGAAACTCATTTACAAATTGGCACGAGCTCGGGATAAAGCGACGCAAGATATCGCAAAATATCTTTGCATCAAAGATTCCCAGGGCACGCTGCTGTGTAATCATGCCTCTGTGAAGAAGAGATGTAGATGCTAAATACTCAGCACCCATGCAGTCTTCGAACCGAACCACTTCCTAATCTTGGACTTATTGCCCCGATAACACCTCACGAAACTCGGAATTGTGTTCGACGCATGAAGAATCGGAAAGCGGTGGGACCTGACGATATTCCGATCGAAACGTGGAAATCATTGGGTTCTCTTGGTGTGCTCATACTAACGGACCTTTTCAACCGCATCTAGAACACTGGGACTATGACACATCAGTGGCGTTGCAGCTACATTACGCCTATTTACAAACGCAGGGGGTAGTGTTCAAAAGTGTGGTGGTTACAGGGGCGTTAAGATCATGAGTCACACCATGAAGCTCTTTGAGCACATGATCGACCTCAGGCTCCGGCGAGAGTGTACTGTCTCAGAATGTCAATATGGATTTTAGCCAGGATCGAGCACCAATGACACCATTTTTGCCATCAGAACTCTGATGGAGGCATACAGGGAAAAAAAGAGAGCTCTGCATGATGTATGCCGATGACATAGCGCTCATTGACGAGAGCCGGTTGACGCTGGAGCAGAGAGTGAACCTCTGGAAGGGTACGCTTGAGAAAAGTGGTCTTAAACTAAATGTGACGGAGACCGAGTACATGGCTTGCGGGAGCCCGGACTCTTGCACCATCCATATAGGTCCTGAACCAGCTGTTAAGTCGGAAAAGTTCAAGTACCTTGGATCCATTCTGCATGAGTCAGGAGGCATCGATCACGATTTCCAAGCCCGGATCAGCGCTGCTTTGACGAAATGGCGTGAGGTCACAGGTGTGGTCTGCGATCGCAGAATACAACTCAAGCTCAAGGGACTTATATAAAAGAGCAAAATCCGACCGGTTCTCTTATATGGCAGTGAATGTTGGGCAGCACTGTCCAGGCACACTCAGGAGCTTCAAGAAAGCTTCCCAAAGAAGCGATGACTGGACATCGTGAAGCTTGATATGAGAGCCAATGGACTTACCACTGAGGATGCCAAAGACCGAGCAAGGTGGAGGAGTTTGAGCAGGAAGGTAGACCCTGGCTAAAGCTGGGAAAATTGCCAGGAAGAAAAAGAAGAAAAGACATAAGGCTTATAGGGCGGTAGTTCGCAATTTCATATTTATCTCCTTTCTTATATAGATGAATAATGTCTGAATCTGTTCATTGTTGTGGGATAATTTCAGTATTAAGTATATAATTAAACATGTCAGTGAGGGTGGATGTTATAAATTCTTTACTTTCATTCAGGATTTCATTGTTTATGCCGTTAGGTCCTGCTACTTCATCTCTCTTTTGGCTATTTGTAGCTTTTGTTACTTCGGGCGAAAGGATTTTGGGGATGTTTGAGTTTTCCGCTATAATTTTGCCCCTAGAGGTTGTTTTGTTCATATATTTTTTTATAATAGGATGTGGCGATTTCTAGTATATTCGTTGTATGGTAGTTCCATTCTCCTTTTTTGTTTTTCATTTTTGTAATCCAGTCTTTTGAATTTGATAATTTATTTTAAGCGTTTTAACGTCTTTTTCTTCTCTTGCGTTGATTACCTAGTTTCATTTCTGTAGTAATTATATGGTATTAGTTGTTAGCCAATTCGTTGTTAGGTCAGTGGTGGCCCAGTGGTTAAAAGGCCCGCCTCTCATGCATATGAGGGCGCGGGTGCGATCCTGGCAAGTACCAATGTGAATTTTTCGAAACATATGTACTTTCTAAGAGTATTTAGACATCACTGATTAATGCATTCCCAAAGAGGGTTGATGTCAGGCAGGCGGCCGGTCGTAAAAACAATTAGCCAAAATTATTTACAACATGTAAGGCAGACCCTGGCTAAAGCTGGGAAATTTCCAGGTAGAAGAAGAAGTTGTTAGCCAATTTCTCGGTTCAGGTCTGATCGTAGCAATATGTTGTTATTGAGATTTAATAATATTCTCTATCCAGTTGTATTTTTCTTGGGGTCTCAAGGTCTTTGAGCTCTCATTGGAGTATGTGAGTTTATCTCGTAGAGTGACTACTAGTTGGTCTTTTTAATGCTTGCTGAGCTTACCGACTGCTAGTTCCTACCTTGGTCTAGGTATCTTCGGTTGTACAGATTTAATTTCAGCTCTGATTAATTTAGGTCGTACTGAAGTTAAATTTGTTAATGACGTCAAAATTTGTGAAACAATTGTTTGTGTTGGTCATTATAAAATCGATTTCATTCCTTGTTTTCACATCTAATGAAATCCATGTCCACATTTTCTTCCTATTTTTTTTTTTGTACACTGAATTTAAGATAGTTGAATTATTTTCTAGTGCCAAGTTTATAAGCTTTCTCCATTCCCACTTCTAGGTTTATTACTGTATATGTATGATCCCAATACTCTCTCTTCTCCTTACTGCTTAGCTCCAATTTGGCTATTGAAGTCTCCCATGACTATACGGGTTTTGTGGCCATATTCTTGGATAGTGTTATTTATGTCGAGATAGAGTTTCTCGATTATATCCAGGTACGCCTGATCTGTTGGTAAATATTTGGAATATATTTGTAAAATAGACCATGAATCTGTATATCCTGGTAACTTTAAATTAATTATTGCTATGCGTTCCGAGATGCAAATAAATTCTTCTATAGATTTTTCAAGGTATTTATTGACAATGAAACCAACACTATGTTGGCCTGGCGTTGTTCCAATATGATATAACATGAATTCAGGTTGAGAAATAATTTTTTCTTCCATTCGTATTACTTCACTGAGGCCAATCATATCCCATTTAATTTGTTTTAACGAGTTTGTTAGTTTTACAAGATTTCTTAATTTTTCAGGGTGAGTACGTTAAGGGCGGCGATGTACATATTTGTTTCCTTGTAGTTGTTTTTCTGTGCTTTTGGAGGGTTGTGGTCTTTATCCCCCACGAGGACCAGTCGGTTTGGGGGAAAACATATTTCTTCTGTTTCCTTGTTTTCCTAATTCGTTTGTATTTTTCGTTTACCGGATAATTGCTATTGTTTGTTGGATGTAGTTTTATTGGTAAAAAAGTCTGATCTAGTACGTATATCTCATTGCATCAAAATCATTCTTCCAGTGGTCTTTGACAGAGTTTAGTATTTGCTGATTTTTTATGTTGGGTTTTGGAAGGTGACGCTGAGGTAGTTGGTAACCTCTTCCTTTATTCTGTGTTGGATTCCCTGACTATTAGTTTGTCTTAAACCAGAGAAGCTATATTACCCTTTTCTCTCTCTTCGTCCAATTGAAAAAACAGTGCTTTTCTTTTCTCCAAAATTTCTTTCAAGTAATCTTCCGATATATAATCTTCTTAAAGCTTTTTCTAGTTCTCATAATTTCATCTCTTCTCCATGCGTTTATAAAGGAGCATAGAACCAGCTTTAGATTATTTCAAATTGCTTTATATTCATGTTTAAGTCTGGTTTAAAGGCCGCCTTTACCTTTTTATATATCACCGGTGTTGAGTTTTCCCCTTCTTTTAGCCCGAAAATAATAACTTTACTGCTTTTCTTTACATCGCTATCTCTTTCTTTAGATCGCTTATTTATTCCTTTAACTTTTCATTTTCGTCAATAATAGGGGTAAAATTTTCATCCATCTTATCCATAAAATTTTTAGTTAGTGCAGTTGTTTTCTTTTACATATGTTTATCTTCATATTGTCAAGTAATAGTTGAAATTGTTCCTCCATATTTTGTGCTACGTGAGGTACAATGAAACGTAGTAAAGATTGTACATATTTTTTATTTTTTATGTACTAGCAACACTGGAGTTGGTGCCAACATAACAGACTGACTTTAGCTATTCGATTTGATTGATTTTGTAATTTTGTTTTTTTTTAATTTTTAACTTTGAATGTGATTTTGAGTTTTCCTCTGCAGCTTACTGGATAGATTCTGTTTATTTCCAACAGTTTTGTTACTTCTGCGACCACTGAAGTCCTAATTACATGATTAATAGCAATGTTAATGACAAAGCAACTTGTAACTATTAATTTGAAAATGATTTGTTATGAATAGAATCACATTGATGTTTGCACTTCAACGACCGAAAACGGAACAGGTTTTACATACTTTACGATATTATAATACAACCCATATCAAATACTTCGATATGAAATTATCAAACCTTAACAATATGAGACTACATAGCTCATTAAAACTATCAATAATGTTAACTAAAATGATAAGACTGGAATACCGAACATATTATAACACTATACAGAATACTTATATTTATAATAAAATAATAAATGCAATGTAACAGGATGTGTAGGTATGATAAGCCTCGCAGGATAAATTCCCAGATTAACAATTTTACTTCAGCACTGGATTCTGTCTCGAAACTCACAAATCTTCTCCACAGACTACCATTTCTACTTAAGACATGTGCGTGAAGCTTTTTCATGAAGAACTTTATACAAGTCAATAGAGAAGAGGAATTTAAAATGTCTTCAAGTTGGTATCTTCTGACTCGTAAAAAAAAACCTAACTTCATAATTGTAAAATTACAGTTTCAGTATCAGTTGTACATCTGATCCTTGAAATGAGCAAATATTTATATGAGAATACATAAAGTGTGTTATCAGTACTTGTCCACATCGTATGAAAAACGATGACTACGATACAAATTATTTAAAACAAATGCTATGAAAATTGCAAAAGTTTTGAATTTAAAATAAAAGATTAGCTTCATCTGAAGCCATATATTATGAAAGATTCATATTATAATAAAGTGCCCTTCACAAACAGTTCGCAACATTTTTCCAGGAGTCTCAACGTGATTTATGAGTCGAACGTGGAGTGACGATGATTGATATCAACATTGAAGGTAGTTCAGGTGTAGGTGCGCTGAGCGGGTGTAGAGTCACAATAAAAGCAAACGTGAGATTACCTAGTAATCACAAATTATTTCTCGTTCAACTCATTTTATTTGATATTTCTTTATTATATACACTCTATACGTTAGTTCCGGTCTATGACGATAAAGGTTGAGTTATAAAACTCTTATATATTTTTTAAATATTTTTAACTAGACAAGGCTAACGACACTTTACATGAAAATTTTGTGTTTATTTATTTTCCATATTTAATAAAAATTGCAAATCCTTTGACAAATATTGGAAACATTTTTTTTATGAAAATTTAATAATTTCGAAATATAAAAACATATTTTATAATTGAATCATGATTGTTTGAGCGTAAAAGTTCATTTAGTGTGTGCATTTTTTATATTGAGTTGTTTTTATTATAGAGCACATTGTCATATTATTTTTTTGACTTTCAGTTGAAACATATTTCATAAATGTATTATTATACAATTTTATCCCGTTGTACGTTATTAATATAATCAAAAAGTCACTCATATATAATTAGGATTTCGATGCAATTTGAAGTTTTTATTTGACAGATGAGAGCTGATAATAATTTTATTAATCCTCAACTTTTTTTTTATATTTAATACCCTTAATAAAACGCCGTCACAGGAGTGAAGTAGCTTAGAAATATTTGAAGTATGAATAAGATACTAAATACAAACACAATACCTTTAAAATGAACTGATTTAACAGCCATAAAAATAGACTGAACTTCCGTGGAGCAGATTTATTAAAATATACATATATCCAAACAGCCAAAAAACTTTAATAAGGAAAACCTTTCCTGGCCACCGTGACCTACATAGACCATAGACTGAATAAATACTCACTCAGACTTTACTGCATACGAGTATTCATAAAAAGTCACTAATGATATACGATTATATTTTATTTTGAATTTGTAATTAAGAAAGTAAAAACTAGTGTTAGAAAAATTTAAGGCTCATTTTATATAAGAATTATAACAACCTTAAAATTATTAAACATTTCAATATTTCATATTTCAATTGTGCGGAATACTATTTTGATTCACTACTTATCTGAGAAAAAAAATTGGGTAAGGAAAAATCTGTCATAATATTTAGTCATGTCTGAAGTTTATTAATAATTAAAAGGCAGTTCATCTGTAAACATATTTGACTTTCGTTAACAGACTGTCTAAGATGACACGTAGTGCGTAGCTGATTGACTCGCCCTATTAGCAGTCAATGTTAGTTCTATGCATGATGATGTGGGTATATGTTATACAGTCAACTTAACCTGTAAATTATTCATGTTTAGTAACAAATAAATCATTACAACGCTCACACGTTTCTTCATAACGCATATTTCCAAACATTCTTAATTTAATCTTATCGCCTTAAACACAAATAGTTCTGTCAAAATACTGCTCAGTGTAAAGTAACTGGTAATTTCAAATTCTTGTAATTTCAACAGAGGACAATTACTTCAAACATATCAAAACATTATTATTATTGTTAACGTGTCATATATCTAGAATATATTCACTCCTTATATAATGAAAATATTCGAACAAATCGCAGGACATTTTTAGTCTG
>JAAAKD020000458.1:9858063-9870042 GCA_010014825.2 Danaus melanippus
GACTCCGTACCAAAGAATTATACATAATTATTTTAGTAAATGGTTCCTTAAAATTTTTACCTTCTCTTATTAAAAATCCTAAATTTTTAGTTGCTTTTAAAATTATTGTATCTATGTGTTTAACAAAGTGACGCGTTAGTTAGGGGGTAAAGTAAATCCGTGTCGGGAAGTGACGACTCCGTCGCCCACCGGTGTATTCCGGTGCAGTCAGTCACGGGGGGGAGGGCCTTGACCTCCTTGTTGGGTCTTGGACCTGGGCTGGGGGTTCAGCCCTGGGAGTCAGACGGTCACGGATCTGGCAGGAGGCCGTCCGTGGCTGTCTTGGGGGGAGGAGGGGATACTCGGGTCTCTCCCGAGGCCTGAGTTCGCTTGTGGTCGGTTGGTTGCCGCTCGTCGGTGAGTGGTTGGAGAGTGGCCACTTGGGCTTGGGTGAGAGGGATGAGGGGTTAACCCTCTCGCGATTAAGCATGGCCGCCAGGGGGGGGGGGACGCATCTGGTCACTTGGAGTGAGCCCTCGGTGAGGGGAGGTGGCCCGCCGTCGGATCGTCGCGGATGCATGCTTCGGCGATTTCAGTGGCGATCCCCTTGGCGGCAACGGTGAGTGACCGGTGCTTTAGTGGGTAGCATGGGCCCTTCTGGCCCGTGAATTAAACATAACCGCCTCCGTCTCTCCTATACTTAGGGGTAGGTATAAAACCTTTCACAACGTCAACAAAAAAAGGGGCAAAGTAAATTATCAATATATCGTTTGTGGAGGTATTTTTCCGGTTAAAAAGGGACCGGCATATGTACCTAATTATCTCACCAGTTTTTGTGCTATGTCTACCTTACAAAGACTCCATTTTATGCCGAACCGACAAGATATAATGCAGGTAATTGAAAGGTCTAATTTGACACTGAATTTATCAAAATGTAGTTTTTTACAAAACAAAATCAATGATCTCGCATACGAAGTAAGCGCTGCAAATGTCAAACCAGGTATGGAAAACATCCAAGGTGTTATTAATTTTCCACGGCCAAGAGGAACGGTATAACGGAGCCATTCTAGTCTCTCTTAATGATGAAAGGGATTAGAATAAGAAACTAGGTATAATTCAGAAGGAAATAAATACTCTACATAATAATACGAAACTTACACTAACGGAAGTAATGTTTGGTACAAAACTTATTTGTAAGTTTGGTAAAAAAAACTAAGTTACGTTACCGAAAAGAATTCCCAACTTGATTTTCATTCGTGATGATGTTAAGAGAACCAAAGATAGGGAAAAAAGATACAAAAGAAATATATCGACAGGGACCAGGAACCAGCTCATACCTACAGTAACGGTGATCTGGTGAAAATATTAAGATCGTCCTGTCGACGTTAACATCGGGGTAAAAGTACGAAACTCGTGTCTTATTATGGAGGCCCTTACAATATAACAAGAGTGTTTGGTTATAAATAGTCCCAAAGCCATGATAATAAAACTTAAAAACACTGTTGCTGCCGATCGTATACAGCCATGGATACCTACACATTGCTTCGCTCGAGCTTAATAATGACGAAAGTGAACCTGGTAATGTTGCAAACGATAGTGAAACGATAGATAATTATATAAGTTAGACGATAATTTATTGATATAGAAATCATAAATAAAAATGTTTATTATTAACAGTATTACGAATGTTGTCGACGACGACGAATTCAAATATTTATTTAGTCAGACTGTATTAATGCATATAACTGCCCAGGGACGTTTGTATCATCATCATTTTTGTATAGTCCATCAGAAGTTATTGAAACAGAGGCTTTACCATTTACACTCTTAAGATACTTAGCTGTCAATTTTCTTGATATTTTTTTTTTTATTACAATGAAAGTTTATATGCCTCAATAACATTAAAAGCACGAATTTTTTTTATAATTACCATGGAAAAAGGCACACTCCTTCAATGAAAATTTATTTGATAATGAAAATTTATTAATACTTTAAATTATTATAACCATTAAAACAAATTTAGGTTATGATTATAATAAAACTTAAAAAAATATATTATATTATGGGCCAGATACGTTGCATTTACCTTTAGTTCATTTAAAAACACATACAGGTCACTTGTAATTTTAGTGATACATCAAGTAATGGATGCAGGTTCGTGGCTTATTATAATAAAACATCATTTACGAATTTTATTTCACACTAACTGTTGACCGCAGATATACTTATATAATAAAACCCCTTGGCGGTATGTGTTATCATCCTTAAGAGAGTTCATTCGATATCTTGAGGACCCCTCAGATCTTGACTCGGTGACAGTGGAACTACCTTAACGCAACCCGCTGTCAATAAAAAATAATTTTGATTATAGGTCTTTTATTGAAATAATGTGACGTAATACAATAAAGTCGAAATGAAAATTTCCGTTTTCTGAAGACGGTTGGCGTTACTTAAGATAGACCGTGCGGTTGTCTCGTCTTCAACAGTGCCTGGGACTTGCGGCGCAGGTAAGTTTAAGGAATCCCTATCTAAGAAGCTTTAAATGCCAACCTCCGTCGTCCAAGCTCCTCTCTCTACTTAACTAAATTTGAAACGGACCTACTAAGGGTGCCTTTAAAGTACGTCTCAAGAATGATTTGATGTTAGTTCTGTACAGGCCCAAGTCTTTTCTTAGGTTGTAGACAGATTTAGCATTTATACCTCTCATTTCTACCGCATACAAGTTTACGACGAACCAATTCTTAGTGAGTTCATTAGTGAGCTCGTAATACTTATTTTGACCGTGATGGCATGGTCATTGAAGATGTGGGTTTCCCAACGAACCGTCAGCTCTATTAACACAACGCACATAATCTTCGCGAATAGAGCAATATATCTGTTCTGGATGCCGACTTACAAATATCCTCTAGAATTATATATTTCTTCTCATATGTATCCTGCATCGTTCTAGTCTAATCCGGAATAACTTTAAGGATAGAGATTACACCTTAAAGATTTCTGAACTTCGATCTCATTGTTATCAAAATCTATCTATTTCTAAATGAAAAAGTTACCGATAACTTTAGATTTTACAACAATTTTTTATATGAGAGTTCGTTTGAAGAAACAGGTTTTTTTGTTTGATGTAAAGATAAAAGAGATAAAATAAAATGCAAATTAAAATATTCTGTAGAAAAATATAACTAAGTTTTATAAGCCTAGATGAACCAATGTTGTCGTTCACTCCTGTCATCTTTGTTACCGTAAGTGGGTGGTTGTTGGTACAAATATCAAATATATTATTAAAGAGTGAAAAATTCTCTATCAAGAGGTGAAAATAACACCTTACAGGATATTATCAGAAAATCGTACCGATTAAGATTTTAAGCGGTTTTTAATATATCATTGCAACATTATGTCATAGCTCGACTTTAAGAAATCGTAACTCTTAAAAAATAATTTGAAGTACTCTAAAGCTTACGTACTCTAATTTATACGTTCATGATAAAATAAAAAATATGCCCTAAACTATAACATCTCCAAACGTCTGTTATATCAGAAATAAAAAAATATTATGAAAGAATCATTTCGCTGGTATCGTAAATCGTTATTGAACACCATTTTAATTATATCAGTCGTTGACGTTGACGTTTGTCGGACAGAAACATATGACACATCTGATAAATGAAGATATCTGATGTATACATTTTTTTAACATTAGTCTTAGTTTCACATTTTTTGTGCAGTATATATCTCGTATATTTGCATCTAATTGAATTTGAGTTGTTTTAGCTCTACTTACAAAGTTCCTAATGTGACTTCAGTGGAGGCCGTTAAATTTTATTTCGTTTGAAAGTTAATTCCGGATCGAGTCTTCTCCATTCTACACGACACTGGCAGAATATACTGTGCACGGATGAAGGCCATATTTTAAACAACCAAACCAAACCTATATATTTTTTACTTATTAATCAACCAACCAACCATTTTTATTGAGTATTATTATAACAATGGATGTGGCCCTGAAGTAGGTTCCATCTCTTGTCTTCTTTTCAGATGTCCTAATCTTTTCACCCTCTCTATGATGTTCTTCCCGTCCTTTATTAAAATCAGTAAAATTAAGTTGTAATAAAATGTTTAATCTGATATAATAATAGTTGATTGATGTTTTAGATCTACTAGCAAAGTTACTAATTGTCACTTCATTCATATTTTATTACATTCACAAATTAATTCCGGATCCTATCTCCTCCATTCTACTCCACAGTGGCAGAATATACTGTGCATGTCTTTGACGGATGAAGTTCATATTTAAAACGATCAACCAATATTATAAGAAAAAACAAAGTAAAAACTTATAGTTTTTAGCAAAAGCTCAACACTGAACCATCTCTTTTCTCATTCCTGTGATTTTTTAACCCAAATTAAATTTTTTGATATATAATGAACTGTTGTTTATTATTAAAAGAGGCTTACTTATAAATAATCACTATATTATTAGGTTCACATGACTCATCTGTGAATTCTTATATTACATTCTATATTTAATACAATTTACTTAGTTTCCTAATCTAGCAAACGCCTCTATATTCTAGTAAAGGTATAGGACTTGGCCGTCCCCAAATATCATGAAAGAGATTACTAGTCAGTTATAGTTTATTTTGAAGACAATCCATAAATAAAACATAAGAAATATTTCAAAGATTAATTAAATTATTATTAATAAAGCACAGAGCTCTTATTTTCCTCCTCACCCACAGATTATTATTGTTTATAAAATTCTTTAAATGCAAACCTTATCTGAATCAGTTCCTGAGTCCTGCTGATATTTGCAATCAACATTGTTTCACCAAACAATATTATTAACATTGTATCAAGTTATTAAAGGGCCGACAACGACCAGGTAAATAAAAACATAAAACAAAATCAACATTTATAATAATATTTCAATCATCACACTTGAACTTAAGACTTATCAATCTATAATCTCTCACATTTGAAGAACTGAGTATATCTGATAAAACTTTCTCAAAGATTACTTTTTTCATGTTTGTTATCTTTATTTTTGTGTAAATTTTTTATATATAATATCTCCATGATGAAAATGGGGACATTTCATGGTAATTTATATCTTCATAATGCAACTTTTCTAAATAACTTAATATGAATACAAGAAATATCAAAGATTGCCCTTATTTTTTTATCCCAAAAATATAACAAGCTGTTATAATTAGAGAGAATGCTTCATACATGTATATCATATATGACTGAACCACAAGCGACCGACTAAGACTTGACCCTGGAGGATGACGATGGTTAGAGACTCGACACGTAGTGCCACTTGTCAACTGAAATAAAAAATAAATGTTATAAGACGAGACCAGATACATCAGCTGACGGGAGTCGCCGACAAATATTAGTGAAATTATTTATACACAACATTCAAGTACACTCATCGTACGTACCGCTGGGTGGTATGTCCTGTGGCAGAGCTGCCGGCGGCGCTCCAGCCAACACTCGCGCCGCTTCCCCGCGCTCCACGCGTGCCGCGCTGTTCGTCACCGACACGTTCATCTTACAGATGTCGGTAGCGTCCGCCGCCTCACCCGACACCAGCGCCTTCCAGAACTCGTGCACCTGCCACCAGAGAGCGTTTCACTCAGTTTCCTGCCCCGCCTCGTACTACTACCGTACACTCAACACTGACCTCGTCCACGACGCGGTGAGCGAAGGCGGCGTCTTTGGCCTCTCCGTCGAAGGCGAACTGGTTGACGGGCTTCCCGTCCGGCACCTTGTACAGTCTGAACCACTCCACGGTGGCCCTCAGCAGTCCCGGGAACACGGTCTCCACGTCAGCCACGTCGTTCATCCTGGCGGCCGCGGGGTCTCTCACGTCGATGGCTATCAACTTCCAGTCCGTCTCTCCTTCGTCGATGAGAGCGAGTGTCCCGAGTATCTTGACGGTGATGACGTCACCTCTGGCCGCGACCCTCTCGCCGATCTCTATGACGTCTATGGGGTCGTTGTCGCCGCGGGCCTGTGTCGCGGGGTCCACGTGCTGCGGGTTCTCCCAGGTCTGAGGCAGCGCTCCGTAGTTCCAGATGTACCCGTGGTGAGGGAACACGTTGGCCACGAACCTAAGCGCGCCTTTCTTCACGTCCTGCTTGATGGGGTTCAGAGGTTCCCCGAGGCTGATCTCCATCTTGGCGTTACTCCATCGCGGCACCTCCACCACCATGTGTGCCTCGCGCCGCCCGCGGTCAGCCCACAGCGGGATGTCATGGAGCGGAGAGACGGGACCGCTCTCGTCCTCTGAGGACAGAACACAAACACTCATGACATGTGGATGAAACAGAGAGCTGTTCAACTACACAAATTTTAAATGAAAGTTAATCATCCTCAATGGATTCATTCTCTCTATTATTCGATGATTTCTCAAAAGCAGTTTATTTTAAATTTTTCATACTGATTGACATATTGAAAATTATAATGTTGAGAACTCAAGATTAAGATTAAGTTAAAAAAAAAACAGGGATAGACTTATTATAAAGATAATAAAAAAAAATTACTAATCCAAAATATATCAAAAAAAAAAATTTTAAAAACTCTTCATATATACTGAAGATGTAAAGGAAAGAAATATTTATTTGTGGTTAGAAAAAAATATATATTTATATTTTTTTTCTAACCACTAAAAAAAAGAAATAATAATAATAATTAAATAATTCTATAGTTACATTTTAATAAACCTTTACTTTTAAACTCCATACATTTTAACTAAATATATTGTTAAAACAAATTAAGTTTATTATTGTTAAGTCAGTGGTGGCCTAGTGGTTAAAAGGTCCGCCTCTCATGCAAGAGGGCGCGGGTTCGATCCTGGCAAGTACCAATGTGTTTCTTCCGAGTCATATGTACTTTCTAAGAGTATTTAGACACCACTGATTAATGCATTCCCAAAGAGGGTTGATGTCAGGCAGGTGGCCAGTCAGAAAAAAAAAAAGGAGCCAATACTATTCACAACATGTAAGGCAGACCCTGGCTAAAGCTGGGAAATTGCCAGGTAGAAGAAGATATTATTAAAACAAACAAATTACCAATATATTATTATAGAGTTAATTCTAAATTCTAGTGAACTATTTTTTTAATTAAAACACATTGTGGCTTCAAGTTGAAGATTTAATATTAAGAAAGTTTTTGTTTATGTAAACAACACAGGGAACCGACTCCACACTACTGAGAGGATGGTTCTGATCTAATAATAACAGGATATAGAAAAAAGCCCTGTTACATGATCAGTTGTTAGTATATTTCTATGTTGTAAATCCTATATAATGTAATATTTTCTTCTTCACTTACTGCACATATTTATCAATAGTGCTATTATTAATATAGAAACATGTTTAATTTAATATAAAATTAAGCTTAATAACTGTAAAACATTTTGTCAGTGTGAGAGAGGTTGATGTTATATTTGAATACTGAAAAACAGGAGATTGTTTTTTTTTGGGGGTTAGAACTGTGATCTCATTAAAACGGGATAGAAAATAAAAATATATAGCGAAAATGTGGACATGCAATTAACTGTAATGTTTGGAAGAATTCATCTCATTAAAGAGAGAATCGTTGAAGTGAGTCAATTGTTAAGACAATAACATTTAAAGAGAATGATTCACAAACAATGTCAAAGTTACTTTTTATATTAAATTGTAAGAGACACTGTTGGAGAGAAAAATCATTAATTGTGATATATATTCAATCTTACAGGTTTAAAAACAAAACAGATGTAATAAAAATAAGTTTGTTCATTTGTTATAGATCCAAGAGTTTGTAAAGTATCAAAATATACATGAATGAACATGCAACATCTCCCGCTCAAGAAAATGCTATGATAATAAGAGAATTGAGTCAGTTATATAATATAGACACCGCATCAGTCCACAGTCAAACAAATATCACTTATCTTAAATAATCCATCCATATTAATATTATCTCACTTCTGTTGTTAGATTATCTTTACTAATATTTGTTTCCATAACAATTACATAAGTTTTATAATACTTAAGGGTATTTAAGACTCAAGTGTTGGCAAATATGCTTATTGGTCAATACAGTGCAAAAAGACACAAAGTTTAAAATTTATGTGTATTATAACAATATGAATAAAATGTATATTAGGTATATTGATAGGTTATAAATATACATATTAAATGAACTCTCGGAACTAAGAATGCGAAACATTTTAATATTCTTAAAATTAAATTTCCGTCTTGGAAAGTTTGAATTTATTTATGTCACCTTATAACAGGTTTCTAAACGGAGACCTTTAAATGTAAGGTCAACCTTTCACTGCAACTATTACCAAATGACGTAAACCGACTTTGCGAACTCTAAATACGGAAATGTTTCTTATCAACCTTTGGACTGATAATTATGCCTAAGTTTTAAAGTACAGTATTGTAGGACTTACTAAAATAGACCCTGTAGTCGGGTGCGAAAGGCGATCCACGTTCCTCAGCGATGAACATCTTGGAGCTGATCGTTTCAGCAACCGTCGTAACTTTCCTAACGTTACCTGCGCTGACAGACGCACACAGCGTTTTAACAAATGACAAACACCGGGGACTCGCCGCTAAAGCGCGTGTTACTGACATTTTACATACGTTTGACGTTATGTTGACGTTCGTAAGGTGACGTTTTAATTTGTCGTCGGAGTTAAGGTTGCAATCCATGTCGACTTGTGTTCCTATTTTAGATAATATTGTTTTTGAAATTATTCTTAATTTAGGAACATTGTTGGTAAAAAAAAATATTATATCTTAATAATTGATGTTAATCATGTTTTAACTTTTAATACTATTTTCATAATTTATTTAAGGACATAATGATGCGATCAAAAACAAAACTTGTTAAAAAACTAGACTAGTAACACAGTTCTTCCATCGTAAAAAGTTGTAAGATCTATGTAACACCAAGTCGATTCAATTATTCGGTTCCTGCTTAAGCTATAATAATAAAATTGGCAATACCATAAAAATATAATGTAACTCATAAGCACTTCATATTACAGTAATTAAGATTAATTAATACGATTGCAAAATCGTTTTATCTGAGTTTCGATACTTGTACATAAACCTCTTTTTTGTCTTTTCCAGTACCCTCTCATTCTCAAATACCATCAACGAATTTTCTAAAACCCCACTCTCTGACATATGATATTCCGTTATTTTTGTGGGTAGGCTGCCTTTTTTTCTGGTACTATTTCTTGAGCTTCAGGTATAGGTTTTTGAGGTGAAAACTTCTTTAGCATCTTTGTGATTTGAAAATTTATGAAACCAATACGTGACAGTATAAACAGACAGACACATAAATTTATAAGATTTAACATGGGAGAAAATGAGATAGGAAGCATTAAAGCCGATCCTCACAATATAGCCACAGTTCGTTTTCGATTTCGGTGTGGTAAAGTCGTGTCATGTTCACATTATACGATCTGACTCATTTCACGACTCTTGAATTGTCAATAATCAAATCCGGATGTGGCTCATAGATAATTAATAACCTTAGAAAAGTATTATAATATTTGGAGTCAACAAATTTCATTAAACTTTTCGATTGAAGAATAGCAATCTTCTCTCTTCCCTCTTCTTCTTGATATAGAAGATAATTTTATCAAGAAAACTACAATACTTTACCAACCATTAAATAAATATACTACTACGGTTCCTTAGGAAACCAACATCCCCAAAGACCATACCATTAAAGTCAACAAATATTACGAGCTCACTAACGAACCCACTCGAAATAGGTTCGTCTTGGATTTGTACGCGGTAGAAGTTGGAGCGAGAGGTATAACAGGGAAATCTCTCTACAACCTACTAAAAGACTTGGGCCTGTCCAGAACTCACATTAATACATTCTTGGAACGTACATCGAAGGCAGCCCTAGTAGGTTCTTTTCAAATTTGGTTAAGTAGAGAGAGGAGCTTGGACAGTGGAGGTGAGCGTTTAATGCTCGTTAGATAGGGGCCAGGCCAAACCCAGAAAGAATTGTGAACGGCTCTATAATGGGCATCGGCCCTTATACAGCTAGATTATAGTGCTATCTACAAGTTATCGTTTAAACTTTCTTAGTTACAATAAGCCTCTTGTGTCATTTATCGAAAATGTAAGCTCTGAGTCTGAAAAAATCTACGTAATATATAGGGTTACAGGTTAAGTCGATCGAAATCCTTTAAGAGAGGATAGATTCCTTCATTCCTAACCGATTTGACTATGGAACCCCATATCCTAAACCTAACCCTTCTCAAGATATTTGCCTTTGAATTTATTTTACAAAAATTACAGATTTTTTGTCGATTGCCCCTTTATTTTTGTATGGTGTCCCAATTTTGTATTACTTTTGCCATTTTTGTGTATAAGATTAATTGCTTTATTATTTTAAGCTACAAAACTGCCAGTAACTATACCAAATAAATCGTAGTAAAAAGTCAATTGTTAAGTCTATGACAGATGTACTGCAGATGTGCTTAAAAATATCTACGGCTCTTCAGCTTTCCGATAAGGTATAATAACATAGGGTATTATTAGAATTCTCGGAAAAAAACTTTAAGCAAAGACGCCCGAGTACCAAACGTTAACACCCTCAGCGCCATGTGTATCTTTTTGTCACACAGTGTCCGGAACACTGTGTATTCAAAAGTATAAACATCTTTCTACTTAGTAAACGTGCCGTGTATCCTTTAGGAACACACTTTCTATACATTTGTTACACAAAAATTTAAGCCCTGGCCTATCGCATTTTTCCGATGTAAATGGCTTGGGAATCGGTGATTTAAAAAAAAAATTATAGACTTTTTAATTTCAGATTAATTTTTCTAGGTTAGGAGGCAAGTAATCAATAAAAGGTGTTAATAAATAAAAAACTATTTACCTTTTTTATTTTTATTTTATAAACTATCTCTATTAGTTTACTGGAAAAGACTAAATAGTAAAAAAAAAAAAATTAGTGGCAATCATTGAAACAAGTTTTACAAAAGGTTACTTCACAAACAGAACATTTTGTCACCACTTGAGAAGCTTTCCGAAGTTTTCCGTCAATAGTTTTTCCTTGTTGACCGTATTTCTTATAACATTCAGAACAACGAGCTTTCTTTTTTACTCCATCTTTCGTATTCGGGACCAGGTAATGTTTAGCGCTGACCGATCTGGGTGTATCAGTCACTGATGTGTGATTGGATCTTTCGAGCATACCTGTGATAACTTGTTCACGAAACTCTGTGATTGTTAGTTTTTTTTTTTGCAAGAGTACTGGTTATACAATAAATGGGTGTTCATCAAGCTAGTGCCCCATATAATATCAATAATCTTATGTTCCGATACCATTTCGTGCATATACGCAAAGCCGACCGATAAGTGGCCATCTGGTTACTCACATCTATTGATGATTTGCCATTGTTATAATCTTCAATACTTGCAGGTTTACTTATGCTCTCACCTCTTTTATTCTTTTTGGCGACCGTTCTTAGAGCAGATTGTTTTGTGGAAAGCATAAGCACATCTCGCTTGTCACGCCATTTCAATGCTACGATGCCTTCCCTCGATTGCTGAGCTTCTGTTTCGCCTTTTTTTAGTTTGGTGTTGGTAACTTCTTTAGGTAAGTATTTTCTATTATTTCTCAATGTCCCTACTAAATGTGTCTTTCTTTTACGCATTCGCAGTGCAAGTGGGACACTTGTCTAATAGTTATCTGTGTACATGGTCCTGCCCTCATTGAAAAGACCCTCTGCCGTAGATAGTACTACCTTTTCCGAGGCTTGTGTGTTAGGGTCCTTCAATTTACCACAATATACATTTAGGTTCTATGTGTGGGAAGCCACTCACGCATTCCCATATATTCATTCATTCACACAAATTCACACTTTATTTATTCTCTCTTTCATACATTAAAATTATTAAACAAACAAACATACATAATACACATACTAATATTTACACAATTATATATCTATATAAAATTAAT
>JAAAKD020000473.1:171728-184832 GCA_010014825.2 Danaus melanippus
TCCCAAAAAAGAGGAAAGAAAGAAGGATTCTTACAGCCTTTAGATTGAGGTAAAAAGCAACTGTCCACTTACCACATTTATTATCTTAACTCACATTCCTCAAAAAATAAGAATTACACATAAATACTGACTGTCGTTACAGGATTTAGAATTTTGGTAAGATTCTCGTATATCCTGAATAACATATAGTATGTAAAAGATAAAAAACAAAAATCGGAAAATTTACAGTAAAATATTGAAGCCAGTATTTAATGTTGATAGTTTTGTAGCTATTTAAGAATGATGCCATTCAATCAGTGGAATAAGTTATATATAGACCTTATTATAACCTTTTGATAAAATCCAAAAGAAAGGAAACGACAGGTATGTAGTAAAGAAAACCGGTTCTGCAGAAGGTTCGATTGATACTAATAGCTCAGCTCATCTTATTCACCTATAGAGGAGAAAAAAAATCTGATTCATTTGGAATAGGTTAAAAAGCAGGATGCCCATCTTTAATGTAACATTCTGGTTATTTATAGGGGTTTATTTAGATTCGTTTCTCGTTTTAAATAATTGTTCTTTTTTGTTTCTGTTTTCTTGTCATGCATTTTAAACGCATATGACGCTCATGAAAAGTAATTAAAAACTACATATATTCTACTAAGTATTTCACTTCCTACATGTAATAAACAAAAATTTAATACAAACAATTCAATACAATTTACTTCTTCAAAAATTTAAGAAAATCTTAGCAGACAACGATTGTTGGTGTTGTCAGTTTGAATGTCCATCGGTTATCAGTCCTTCGGCAGACATGACCAGCCCATTGCCACTTCAGCGAACTAATTTTGCGAGCTATGTCGGTTACCTTGGTTCTTTGTCATCAATCATGTGTTTATTTTTCAGTGTTTATTTTTCAGCGGAATATATTGGTATGATTGTAATTTTTTTCTTTCAAAGATTATGTGTAAATATCAGGACAGTTTTATTTAACTTAACCAAATTATTTTTTAGCTTTTGTATTTGGAAATTATTTTATGCAGGAAAAAGATTTTTCTTTCATGTTAACCATACAAGAAAGATTTTTTAATTATAAGTCAACGATGTTAAATAACAATGTTGATTAAGTCATGAGCTCAGAATTTTTGGCTTGTGTGAGTTCTAATATTATACTTATTCAAATCTTGTTCTTTTATTCTCAACCTTGTACACTAGCTTATAAGAAATAAACGAATAAACATTATTATTATTATTATTACAAGCTAGCGGCCCGTCCCGGCTTCGCACGGGTAGACATAAATAAGTACAGATATTTAAGTAATAAACATGTTAATTAAAACGACCATTAATCACTAAATTAGAAAAAAAATGTATGTTTATCTTAGAGCCTCCCTGTACACTACGCTGGCTGTGGTATTTGTTGATGGCAACAAAACGTATTGATTTTCAGGAGATCCTACTCGAGAAAGTGCCACATACAATTGCCCGTGGGAAAAGCACTCTTTCCTTAAGTCGATACCAACTATGGAAAAAGTTTGTCCCTGGGATTTATTTACTTTTAGGGCAAAAGATATTTTTAAAGGGAACTGTTACCTATTAAAAGAAAAAAAAAGAACCTGGAAAAAAGAATTATTAAAATTTATAAATGGTACACATAACACGGTCTGATTTTGATCGGCAATTCTATCAATTTGTTAAATGTAAAAAAGTAGTTACAGTGACGTAACTACAATAGTTAGACATATGGTCTCGCGAAGTTTTTTGTAGATATTGATATATTATATAATGTAATATTGTCAAACATTTTTTTGTCCTACCCTTAATACTCTTCGCAGCGTATGCGATGAAAGACATTTTATGGCTAATTTTTTTACGGCTTCGGTTGGTTTTAATAGGTATTTCTAAAGATTTCTAAAGTAATCTAGTACTAAATATAGCTTTTGTTACTCACTGATAATGTAGCTTTCTAATGAAAAAAGAATTATTAAAATCTGTCCAGTTATTTTTGAGTTTATTCGTTACATATAAAAATAAAAATCTTTCCTCTTTATAATATTAGTATAGAAGACAGCAAAAATAGTGTTAATTCATGGCATATTTTGTTTTCAACACTACAGTATATGAGGTACAAATCCGCTCTTTATGGTTGGTAGTGCTTTTTTTTCTTGTTTGTATTTTTATGAAGTTCGTTTGAAACAAAAAATTGTATCTATCTGGATCTTAAATAAATCTAAAATGAAGTGACAGTGAACCATCGATCACCGTGATTTTATGGTATGATCCTGATTGATCCTTCCGTGAATTCGTGAACGAGTCTCAAGAGATTCAGCGATAATCTTTATTTGAACCATGGATATATTTTTTCCAATATAAAATTTTGTAGAAAACAATTTCATTATTATAAACGGCCAATAAAGATAAATTCTACTCCTGAAAAACCGTCCTCATTTTTAACACATTGAATATAGCAGAATGGAATATTAATTGAAAGCTTTCATTAACAGCATCCTTTCCGTCTGAAGGCAATCACATTACGAAAAACAGGCTAGTTAACGAAAGTTACTCAGGCCAATTCACAGTTGTAATAAAGCAAAAGAACACATACAAAGTTCATAAATATTATTAAAACAATACTTAAAATAAAAGCTCTGCAAAGATTTTTTTAAGCACGATAACGGATGACAAAAAAATCGCCCAGATTTTGTTTTATATTCAATGGTGAGACATGAAATACGTAGAGGTGTAAAAGTTAAAGGCCCGCCGTACATGAGGTTGTCTATTTGAAACTTGTGAAGTACCGATGTGATAATTTCCGAATTATATGAACTTTTTAAGAGACACACTAACAGACGTTGAAGGACACTATTGTTAGGAAACCTGGACTTATAATTTAAAATTATAAGTTTGAAATCACCAAGGGTCCTTGAGTAAGTATTTAGATTGATGCTCTAACATTCTCAGTGTGAGGACTTTCCTCAGCAGTGGGCACCGAAAAGCTGATGATGATGATGATGATACAGGGTTGAAGATTGAATGACGTTGCTACCGGCTGCATTGACCCCATGTAGATGCTGATAAACTTGAACCACTACCCCAGAAACCACTTGGTCGCGTACATTTTTTTTGTAACTAAAGTCCTTATAAAAAAGGAACAAAAAGTATCCGACAGGCGCTGAGGATGTAAAGAAATTGAAGGTTAAAAGTCCTGTGCTGCATTGATTATGGATACAGAATATTATGGACTTATAAGTATAGTTCATAATTTAACACAATCATTCTGAGCCTTGTGAAGTTCCTAATTAATCGTCAAAATGAATAAAAACATTTTGGTTCTACCAGATACTGGAATTGACCTTTCGGGGGACGAAAAGA
Organism: Danaus melanippus; assembly: GCA_010014825.2. Classification (NCBI taxonomy): domain Eukaryota; kingdom Metazoa; phylum Arthropoda; class Insecta; order Lepidoptera; family Nymphalidae; genus Danaus; species Danaus melanippus. Next base: position 175,083 of record JAAAKD020000473.1, read on the forward strand.
TAAGAAAAAAGTTATAGACCTTAATAATTATATTTCTTCTATTTTCAATAATTCAAGATCTTTACTCTCATAAGAACATACATAGGTTCACTTACATGAGATTAAATAATGTTACACACATACATTAATATTTGATACATGGTATGGCTAGTACTACTTAATATTTATTTATTTATTTAAAACTTTATTGTCTAACTACAATAACGTAGACACAAAAGGCGGACTTAATGCCTGAAGGCATTCTCTACCAGTCAACCTTTAGGCGAAACAGAAAATCGTGAAGACGGTAGCAATAAAAGTTAAAAAACATATAAATTTATATTGATATATAAATAATATATACACATATACATATATAGATACATATACATACACATACATATACATATATGTACATACACATACACATACACATACATATACATTTATATACAAAAATCAGTAATAATAACAGAAATTTAACACAGATCCTTAAAGAGATGTTCGTGTAAACGACGCTTGAAAAATGCCCTAGTAGGTGCCTTTCTAATTTCATGTGGAAGTTTATTCCACAATCTGATAGCTTGTACAGAGAAGGAGTTAGAGACAAAACCAGAGTGGTGGCTAGGAAAAGAGAGGAGGAGAGAGTCGTTAGAGCGTAGCTGTCGGTCGTGATTGTCACAGAGAAATTTAAAATTATCTTTTAAGTAAAGAGGAGTTTGGGGATCGAAAAGAATGGAGAAAAGAAGACACAATAATCGTAATTCTCTGCGTTGGCGGATGGGAAGCCATGTGAGTTCTGCACGACAGTGAGAAATATGATCAAATTTTCGAAGGCAAAAGATAAAACGTAAGGAGTTATTTAGGAGACGGTCAAGTTTGTTCAATAGGATTTCATTGAAATCAGGATAACACACATCATCGTAATCTATAATTGGAAATATAAGGGCTTGTACAAGCAAGATTTTAGTTTTAATAGGTAAAAAATTCCTTAACGATTAAGGCACCTTAACGTGGCAGTAACAGAACGACTAACTTCAGAAATATGCACATTCCAACTTAATGTAGAATCAATATGAAGTCCAAGATCTTTAACGCGGTGGCAGTATGGAATAATCGTATTGTTGAATGCGATAGGTGGCAAAGAGGAAATATTTAACTTAGACATAAGACGTGAACTACCAACAATGATCGCCTGACACTTAGTAGGGTTAACTACAAAGCCAAATTTATTAGACCAGTTGTAAACGTAAGAAAGATTTTGATTTATTTTATATATAGATGTGTCGATATTGTCTATCTCAGAATTAGTGTAGAGTTGCAAATCGTCGGCGTAAAAATAATAAGAACAGTCGAAATGAAATGAAAGGAAATTTATAAAAAGAGAAAAAATAATAGGAGATAAAATGCCACCTTGCGATCAAGCCACTCGGAGAGGGACTGATTCATCCGAACCGCTTGCCGGCGGCCGCGAAGATAAGAGGAGAACCATTCCAGAGCTGATGAAGAAAATTTTAAATGCTTGAATATGGCCAGGACGGTTTCATGATCAACCATGTTAAAAGCATTGGAAAAATCAATTAAGACCAAAATGGTGATCATTCTATTCTCCATGCCAACGCGAATATCCTTAGATACTTTGAGAAGAACGGTAGCTGTGCTATGGCCTGGTCTGAAGCCAGACTGATATGAGGTGAGAATATTATTATTGTAAACAAAGGAAGAGACTTGCTTGTAAACATACACCTCCACAATTTTTGATATAAAAGGAAGAATAGAAATAGCTCTGAAATTATTTAGTTGGGAAGGATTGGGAACTTTAGAAAGTGGAATGATATAAGCTTTACGCCACAAGGAAGGGAATTCTCCAGATGAAATGGAAAAGTTTACAATATGGATAATAGCCGACAGTACATAGTCCAGAATTGATAAAATCATAGGTCGATTGATACCATCAACACCAGTAGCATTAGATGTTATTGAACTGATTATTTTACGAATTTCTTCATCAGGCACTGGAGAAAGGACTAAGTCGTTAAAAGGAAGAGAGGCCATGGATTCAATCTCAGAAATAGTTGCTAATTTAGTGTTGGGAGATAACGGAGAACTGGAAGAAAAATATATGTTTAAAATATCAGGAGAAAATGAAGAGACAGCAACGTCTTCATTCCGTTTATTTATAATTTTTATTTAAAATTTCTAGTGTTTGAAGAAATTTCCATACTGAGGCCGAAGATGCATTGCTAACATTTACGTGACAATAGTGGCGTTTAGCTGTTCTTACCATTAGATTACACCTATTGCGAGCTACCTTATACAAATCCCAGTTTTCTTTGCTCCTATCACGCTTAAACCTGCGGAAAGCGCGATCGCGTCGTGACATGGCCATTCGGACTCCTTTGGTAATCCAAGGAGCAGGCGGACGTCTGATCTTTATAGGTCTCAAAGGTGCGGGTTTATCGAACAATGATAAAATAGACAAGTTAAAGTGAGAGACTTTATCATCTACGGTCGATGAACGGTACACCAAGGACATGTCCAGCGATCTTGCATCTTCTTTCAATGCGTCGAGATTAACTTTAGCTAGGTTGCGCATCAACACTGTTGGAGCTTTAGCTTTAGGTGACTTAAGCTTGTATGATAAATATATAAGGTCCTGACGAGAAAACCGGGGAGCTATTTAATCACAGAATTTTTTGAAGAAACTATGATAACGTCCAACCAAGTGTCAGGCGAGTCAGAGTTATGATGTAGATTCAGAGGGAAGAATGTTGAAATTCACAGAATCTATGAGTTGGGAAAATTTAAGAGAACGTGGAGTGGTTTTCAACAGATCCGTGTTCAAATCGCCCATGATAATATGATGTGAGTAATCCGAAGAAAGGGATTCCAGGATAGGCTCAAGTGAAGAGAAATAGTCGACAGTAGGAGGACAATAGATAACTCCAAGAACAGTTTTTACACCCCTGAGACGGATTTCAAAGAATATAAATTCAGCAGAAAACTAGAAAGAAGAAGGAGAAGTAAAAAGAACAGTATTAGCAATATCCGAACGAAGGTAGATAGCAACACCTCCTCCCCCTTTGCCTACGCGATCGTTCCGAATCAGCACAAAACCGGGAAGACTATATAAGGTTGAATTAAGTGAGGGTTTCAACCAACTTTCGGAGATCAATACTGCGTTTACAGGGGCGTATGAAAAGGCTTCAAGAAAATCAGAGAAGTGAGAAGGTAAACTTTGAGTGTTAAGATGACAGACAAAAATACATCATCATCTGTATCAGACATAATACTACAATTATATTATAAATAAGATAAAAATACGTATATGATAAATTAACTATTAAATAAATGTATTAAAATATATATAAAAAAAAAAAAAAAGAAGAATAACAATAATTTCTGCTTGTCACTAATGGTAACACAAAAATATATATTTTAAAAAAGTAAAAGAAATAAAAAAATTACATACTAAAATTTAAATGACCAGATCAGTAGACTTAACAACGACAGATAACCTTAATTACTGTTAACAAGTTACTGTTACTGTAATTTATCGCATTGGTATAAACAGTATCTACTAAACTATATTATTAAAACACAACATGGAGTTAAGAAAACAAAAATTAAACAAGGAAAAAAAAGTCATAGTGCAAAAGTACTTTAAAAATTTTGTTCTGAGTAATTTGTAAAATTTTAAGGTAAGAATTTGAAGCTGACCCCCATATTTCAATTAAGTAATCAATGTGTGGATTTATCAGGGAATTGTAGATAACACTTCGCACTTCTTTTGGTAAACAATTATTAGATCTTCGGAGTGCTCCTACAAGCGATGAGAATTTTGATCTGATATGCTCAATATGTGGCTTCCATGTCAGTTTATCATCCAACCATAATCCTAAGTATTTCTCTAAGTTTGATAATTGTATTCTAATATTGTTTATTGTTAGGGCCAGAAAATTTTGTATTTTTTTTATTTTTTGCAGTGAAAATCATATATGATGTTTTTGACGTATTTATTGTTAAAAGATTGCATAGAAACCAGTCATTGAGCAGATCAAGATCTCTTTGAGCCTCCCTAACTATGTCACACATTGAATGGCCATAGTAGAAAAGGCAAGTATTCTCCGCATACATTGTTAGGTGTCCAGTTAAACCAATATTCTTAATATTGATAATGTATATAAGAAACAGCAAAGGCCCAAGAATAGAACCTTGTGGACCGCCATATGTTATTTCTTGTGGTTTACTTGTGAAATCTCCAATTTTTACTACTTGGTGTCTATTCTCTAGATAAGAAGCAAAAATACGAAGTGCTGTATTTTTTATACCTCTATTATTCAATTTATGAAGTAGTTTAACATGACTTACAGTATCGAATGCCTTCTTTAAATCAATGAAAATACCTAATGCAACATGTTTGCGGTCAATATTAGTTTTTATTTCAGTAACTAAGTTAACAACAACCGCAAGGGTACTTGATTGAGGTCTAAAGAAAAACTGTTCTTTTATTAAGAGATGTTTGTCTTCGATGTATTTTTGAGGACTAGTGTACAATATTCGTTCGAAAATTTTTGACAATACTGGAAGCACTAAGACGGGTCTGTAATTATTGGAGTCACTTTTGCAACCTGATTTATATATAGGAGTGACTTTGGCAATTTTTAGGGTATCTGGAAAGACACCTTCCTTTAAACATTTATTTGTACATTTAGTTAAACTACCTACTGTTAGATTTTTCAAACATTTTCTAGCTTTAGTACTTATTCCATCTACACCCGTACTAGTATTACTATCTAGGCTATCTATAACCTTTGTGACCTCTTTGATCGTGCATGGATTAAATTCGGAGTACATGAGAGTATTTGTTAAATTTGTATGGTACTTACTTGGAATTAAATTAGCCAATTTAGAACCGATAATTGAAAAAAAGTTATTAAATACCTCACAAATATCTGTGCCATCAGTAACGGTGCCGGATTCTAATATCAGTTTTGGTGGAGCACAACTATTTACAACTTTATTCCTAGCTAAATTATTTATCATATCCCACACTTTTCTTGATTTATTGCCACATTTTTTAAACAATGAATAGTACATAATAACTATGTTTTGCGATTTTGATTAATGACATAACTTTACTTTTTTCTTTCGAAAATTTATCCTCAATTTCTTCGTAGTTTCTATTTTTATGTAATAGTTGCCACAGTATGTTTTGTCTATGTATTGCTTGCATAATGTTTCCATTTATCCAATCACTTTGAGGAAGATTCAGTACCTTAATTTTATTTACTTTATTTTGATCTGAGGTGACTTAGGTATTTTCCTGTGATATAAAACCCTTGATTTCTCCAGTTTAGTTTTTGTATTATGGATTCTAGTATTGCAATAAAGATCCTGGGAGAGAGGGAGTCGCCTTGCCGTACTCCCCTTTCTACGGGGAAGCTTGAGCCAATAGTTTCTAGTTTGACTCTACTAGTACATTTGCTGTAGATATTTCTTAGGATCTCTATGTGTACTTCTTCAACATTTTGAGCTTTCAAACTTTCCCATACGCTTTCATGTGATACCGTATCAAAAGCTTTTTGGTAATCAATGAAAGCTATACATATATAAGAGCCATTTGGTATTCCTGATATTTTTCGATTATTAACTCTAGTGTATGTATGTGATCTACGGTTGAGAATCCTTTTCTAAAGCCAACTTGTTCAATGGGTTGTTCTTTATCTTATGTAGTGCTTATTCTCTGGTTTATGATTGTAAGTATAATGTAAATATAATATAATATTGGAACATTTAAATTAAATATCATAGCTGATATGATTTTATGTTGCTGAAAGAGATTTAATTTCGGATCAATTAAAAAAGCTTTCAAAAGCTCGTGATACTAAGCAAAGTGAGTCAGTTTTGAACACCAGCACATTCCTTTTTTTTTACATAACATAAGTTCTTCGCACCACTGGTCTGAGGTCCATTAGGTCACTTGACTCTATACACTGCCGTGTAATTCGAACGTTTAAACTTATCAAACTTAATAAGATCTAAGATGTTCGCGAGTCTTATACATTTAAATGAAACTAATATTTTTAAGATATACTACTCGATTTTATTTTTGATTAAAAACTACATACTCTCGACGTTTCGGCTACTTTACAGCAACCGTGATCACGGCCAGACGAGATGAGAATTTCTACCTTAGTAGTTACATCAACAGTGTATAACATGTAACTGAAAGATATAAACCATTTTGTCTGTGATTTGCATGTTTGATTCATTGAAAATAAAATTATTGTAAAATTACAAGCATGTGTCGAAACTAAAATTAATAATATATTATTGGAGGACTTAAAAATAGAAATTTGAAAATCTAAAGCTCTTCATTCTCTAATTATTTCACATAGTACATATTTTGAGGCTCGCAAGAAAACCAAAATTTATAGAGCACTTTCTGTTGATCTAGAATCATGAAATTTGGCAAGCACCGATAACATGTAACAGTTGAGGTAATAATGTAAATGTTCATTCACGCCACAAAACTATATCTTTTTTTATGATCATAAACTTAAATATATAAAGAATATCATCGAGAGATATTTAATTTACGTTTCGTTTTCAACACATTCAGAATACTATTGATTCTTATTATAAAATTGTTATCTGACATATTTGTTCCATGATAGGGAAGAAACAATACGCATTGTTTGGTGTTTTATTGCCCCTCTGAGAATAAATGGGCCGGAAGTTACGGCCGCATGTTCAAGACGATTGCCCCATCAGATACCATTTGTCTTAAAACATTGAGATTGCTTAGTCTTAGCTTTGATGTGATTTAAAAGTTTTTGTGGGAACAAAAACAATAGAAAACATTTACTCATCAAAATTAAATCTGATATTTGGATCTTTATGAATATGTTCCATATATTTTTCAATTTATTACTGTTTCAGTCTACAGATTTAAAAGTAAAAATAAATAATGAAATAATATAATTTCTGTATCAGAATATTACATTCTATAACTTTATTAAAACTCCACCTAAACATTCACATCTTGTGTTATATAGTTTAAATAAAAAGACACAAAACTGTAATGTAATGTAATTCTAGAGACCAAGTGTATTATAACTTTAACACATACTATATCCCTTCAATACTTGAATTTTAAATTAAGTTTATCACAAAGAATAATCGACTTAATTAATTTTGATCTTATATTTTAAACTTCACTGAGTAGTTATAGAGAGAGGGGTTAGTGTAATTTATGTAGTTTTCGTTGCTAATATTGTAATAGTTTACTAGATTATTTACGTGAATCATGCCGCGTCCTTATTCTGATTCTAATGGTTTGCAGAAATCTCTGAGAAACGATTTCACTAAATATAATTATAAAAAGTTTTAATGTCTTCTATAGTAATAAAAACAAAAAAATACAGTTAAAGATATAACTTATTCACTGATACACCCAAATCAACACATCAAAAAACATCCCATGACATGCCTCATGACCCTGATGACAGCTCCAATGACGGTATCAGAAATTGAAGACATCCTTATGAACTATTAAACTAAGCACTTCAAGATATCAGAAAATTATATTTCATTTAAAAACTATTCTTCTAGTTGCTAAGATATTTGGTATCAGCCCAAGCGATCGTTAATGGTGGAATTGAGAAAAAAATGGCACAGTGAGCATTCAACTACCAAATGGACTGGACTGTTGAGAGGTCAGAAACATTAAAAAGAGGAGTTTCAATAGTTTGGATAATATATGTCGGAGAAGAAGCCAAAACGTGGTTTTTAACACGAGTGCCGTCAGCATAACTGACGTCACTATTGCCTTTCTTCTCGACAGTCGTCAGGCCCTGAGAATATCGAGGGTAACCTCACAACCGGTTTGACGAAAACCTCACTTCGACGAGGTCCGATCCCTCTGACGGCTCGAGCGAGACTATCTTTAGTCGGCACTCTCATCGGCCTTTATACCAACCAACACTCATTGTTATTACTACACTTACACAGCTGGCTATGCAGGCGATTATGTGGGTGACAGCTGATAATTTCAACTACCCTCAATTATTAATTATTCAAATAGTAATCGCGCCGACATATACATATGTTATGAATATCTTATCCGTTTACATTTTTAGGTATTAATTGTTTAATTTAAGTTAAAGATGTGTCATCAATATTAAAGTTTAAAAAAAAATCCATTTTTGATATAAAGGTTAACTCAAATGACATCTTTTTAAGTCTGAATCGACCGAACTGTAAGTTTATTTCATGTGTAAAAAGAAATTGCCCGGTATTCAACCCTGACAAAAATCTCATCGATGGTCTTTTAATGGCCAGTGTGTTAAATATATTTGAAAAGCAAAACATAATAACAATATTAGTCAGCAACTTTTCTGTTTTCAAAATATAGCAGTCTTTAATTTTGAGTCCATCCAATTTCAGTCCATCCAGTTTAATTTTTTCGGATACTTATTTTTCTGGGGACCACCTATAAAATTATCTGCCATGGATAATTAGTAGAAAACTTTATTGCTCTTTTTCTAATTTATTCAAGAAGTAAAATTTATTTCAATATTGAATTGCAACATTGTCGGAAAGCAATTATGAGAAAATGAATATTGTACCTGCACAAGCGATGTGACTCACTGCGCAATTTCGCTGTGAAACGCCTCAGTCTCATTCATGCGTTCTCTATTCAGATGCAAGATGCATGATTACATTTTCTGTATAATATGTTGAGAATAATATGTAATTTAATTTTAAACACAATAAGCATTTCTTCCATTATAGTAGAAAATAATGTAGATACTGGAATTATGTTGGCAAAGCGACTTCACCTCCCCGAGAAATATTTCCATATGATAGACAACCTTTTTAGACACCACACGTGACCTTTAAATGTCAGCATTAATTCAAAAGCTTCGCTTTTTCTCCGGTTTATAGAAACTTAATTTTTATTAGAATTCGTTTCCGAGGTTATAACTAGTTTTATTTCATACTCTATTTAAGAAAATATAGTGACTTCAAAATTATAAAACTATGAATAATTTGAATATATCAAGTTGTTTATTATTTCGGTAGCTCACTAAATGTTTATAAATTTTAAAAATAGGATAACTATTATTTATTCACTATTATTATTGTCTAAATTAATACTTTTGTTTTGCTAGTCTTCAATATCATGAAAAGAACAAAGAGTTACGTATAGAATAAAAGTAACTTGAATTAAATTCCAGTAGAAAATATGAGATAAAAAATTAATGATTCGAATTTGAACCTGCAACCTTCAAAATATTGGTTCCAGTGTCTTTACCAATAAAGCTAGCATGTTCTGACTCGAGTCATTAAATTAAGAAATGTTTGTAATTAAATGATATTATATTGCAATTAGGACCCCGTCTTTCAAGTTTCTAATCAAAGTAGTTGTTATTTGTATAAAGTTAAGGTATATATTTCATTACCTCATTAAACTCAGTCCGTACCCTACTTGGTTTTGTTTTCCTCAAATATCCTGATATTCCCTCACCAAAACTGCACTCGTGAAACTTAAAACTTTAATAAATTCTATAGGTCAGACTGTGCATTTCAATTTTATATCAGAGTTTTCGATTAAAACTAAATATTTCCATCTGTTTGATAAATTTACCGTGTTAGAAGATATATTGTGACGTCTTCTCGGTATTCGAAATCAAGAATTCAATTACTTTGAACAGCTCACGACTTGCATCTCCCTTCAGAGAATATTAACTTATTCATTGCTTC
>JAAAKD020000473.1:307440-320274 GCA_010014825.2 Danaus melanippus
AGTACCAATGTGATTTGTTCCGAGTCATATGTACTTTCTTAAGAGTATTTAGACATCACTGATTAATGCATTCCCAAAGAGGGTTGATGTCAGGCAGGCGGCCGGTCGTAAAAACAATTAGCCAAAAGCTATTCACAACATGTAAGGCAGACCCTGGTTAAAGCTGGGAAATTGCCAGGTAGAAGAAGAAGATACAGCAAGCTGTCGTATGTATTCATCAATATTTACATATAAGTTATCCTTAGGTTAATTTTTATTTGAGAGGATATCACTGAAAGTGAAGTTTTTCTTTCCACGATCTAGACATCAGCAGACGTACAATGGAGTATGTTATAGCCAAGTGATAATTTTTGTCGGTTGAGATATTGAGTTAGCTATAACTTGATAATGAGACCTAAGATTTTTGCGAGTTTTATACATTTCAATGAAACTAATATTTTCGGATTATACTACGCGACTTTATTTTTTGTTAACAACTACATACTCCCGACGTTTCGGCTACTTTTCAGCAACCGTGATCACGGGCAGACGAGATTCACATCTCGTCTGCCCGTGATACGTCGGGAATATGTAGTTGTTGACAAAAAATAAAGTCGCGTAGTATAATCCGAAAATATTAGTTTCATTGAAATATAACTTGATAAATTTTTAGTCAATAGGAAATGAGTGAAAGTTTTTTTTTTCTCTAAGCCTGGGAGGTTACAACTTCTCATCCCCTCCTCCGAACCTTAGCTGACGTTCACGAGGCTTTATAGTTCGATTTTCTGATAAATTTTACTAATTTTCACTCGAGAGGAACTTAGTCATATATGTATATCTGTTACAGGCTCTCGGACTATAATAATGAGTTATGCATTAATTCGGTATCAAAATGTTAAATTTATCATTTAGAAGAAAGGCGAAGAAAGAAGACATGTGTCACATCGAGTGTAATAGTTTGACTTAACATGTTTAAGAATTTCTTCAAAACCTAAGTATGTAATAAAATAAAAAAAAAACATAAAGTTTGATGACGAATGTCAAAAAACTTGTTAATTAATAAAATGTTGAGAATAAAAGAGAAATTTGAGAAGTTCAATTCAACAAGGGTATTGTTGACGTTAAACTTTTGATTTGGTTCGATTATTAATTTATTATTCCTTTAGGCGATAAATTAGAAACAAAGTTATACATTAATTAGTTAACGATTGTTATTTTGTAAATTATGTTTAACTGAATAAAAAATTGTAAACAATCAGTAACCCGTGTATATTTTTAGATTGCTCTTTTGACTGCAACTGTAATTGGGTAAAGGATAATAAATATAACAGATCCTATGACGAAATTATCGTCTATGTTTGTATTCGTAAAACAGAAAAGAAATATTTTGTACATGCTCAAAGATAAAACTTTATATTTTATCCATTTATTAAAAGGAGATAAAACCGATTCGAACTTAATCTTGACCTCATAACAACACAGTGCTCAATAGATTATAATACTCAAATACCTTTACTAAAAAATGGTAAAGCAAATATACATATGTATATTCCAGGCACAAATCAGGATTCTATTAATATTCTTAAACATCAAAGACGTGTCTTATCTCCAAGCTCTCCCAGACGCATTGTTATGTGTCTACTTTAAACGTATTTGATCTCTGATGGATATTTATAGTATCTGTTGTTGTGTCTGTGTAAATGGTAAATTAACTATTATACAGAATGAAAACAAAATATTTATATCTTAGCTTTTTAACATTATTTTATGTATTAGTATAAATCTTAGCTAAATTTTATCCTCAATAATAAATTTGCTGATGTGTATAGATAAAGTGTAGGTGCCACTTACACTACATGTTTAACTAAAACAAGACAACATCCAGCTAGTTTTTTTATTGTTTTGAAGACATCATCCTTATACTAATGGAGAAACTCATGTATTTTTTTTATTTAACACTCAGAAACTATATTAATATCGACATCGATCGACATCTGATCTAACTTTTATATTTAGTTTTTTTTTTTAATAATTTTGTCTTATAACCAAAAAAGTAGTTTTTTTTATTTCACTTTAATATAAATTAGAGTTATATTTATATTTTTTAATACGACGCAAAAAAAAATAAGTAGACGAGAATTTTTCTGAATTCAACCGTGACGAGTTTGTGATTGCTTTACATTTTTCTTCTACAATTTCTAGAGAGCTACATTTTTTATGAACTTTAGTAGGAAATGGACATTCAGGGTATGCATTCGAAGAATTTAGTTGTAATTTTTTATACATATTTTTGTTGTCAAATTTTACTTTGTTGCGCTTGAATAAAATTTTATATAAAATACACAGTTTAAGAAATATGTTTACGAAATTGTTATGTATGCGCTACATATGAAAAAAATAAATGAACATCGTCGGGGCAACATCGTTGTATGGATAAAATATCATATAGTGAGTGATGCTGCTGACTCCGCGGAACGAGCACCAAGCCGTGTGAACCTGAAGATTCTTGATACCATACAAGCAATGGAATGGATTGCTATCCTAACATTGGGGCAATCGTGTAGTCTTAGGTATTGGTTATAAGTCTTAATATGTATTCCTTATAATAATATACATATAAGTAAGTTTCGTTGTTGTCCCGGAACTTCTGGTTGCAACCCAACATAATTTTTTTTAATATATAGTATGTTATGTAACAGAGGGCATTCCCTTGAACACTTTAATATATATGACTAATAAATTAAAATAAATATATCAGCATAGAAAAATAAGCATAAAAAAATCCGAATTAAAAAAAATAATTAAAACACAATAAATTCGAAACCTCCTGTGCATAATCAAACTAGTAACGCGGAATAGTAGGTAGCCTAGTAACATTGCCCAGACTGGCAACGTCGCAATACGCAGGTGACGAGCGGCGACTTTTATAATGTCGGCATATTGAATTATAAAGACACCGGCCGAGTAATGTACGCGGGGTGGTGGGGCGACAGCGCTTTTGAGTTCTGCCGACACGTCGCCTTCGCGTCGTTGCGCGCTCGTGGACACAAAATAAAAAAATACTAGTTAATACAGAAGGTCTACTCATGGAAATGGGTACATGAATTTGCTTTATTAAGTTGGATGAAAGTTTCATTTATTTAAAGCACAGTTTAGGCTAGGATTTAAATGATCATGGCGGTATTACACGTTAGCAAGTGAATGTTTTCTCCAATTACAAAAATTTAAAAACTTTTACTTTATGCTAGTTAGGTAGAAAGCAGTTTTAGGAAAGAGTGGGCCTTCTGAACATATTAATTTTGTGGCACACTCGTTTAGTGTTATTTTTTATTTTAATGTTCTCGAAATGTTTAAGGTATTATGATACATTTAAATAATGTTAAAAACTGCTTGTTTTTCTTTAAAATTTTAAAGATTGCGACGTGATTCATATTGAACAGGCGGCTGGCACTTCTAGTGCTTGAACAGGGCTCCTCTTAAAAATGCCTTAGCACGTTCTCTTCCTGCCGCACTGAAATCACAGGTCGCGGGTCACCAGAAGGACGAGGCACTACCGGCTCTTTGTTACGCATACGCACCAAGGCACTCACATTTACACGAGAATTTCGCGGTTGGTGTGCATTAGGGTACCTCTCAGCATACATCCTCAGAGCACGTGCGCCATCATATTTACACTTAGCATTTATGAGCACCATGTTCACATACTCCTGCGCACTGAACTGATAACGCGGCATCTTTCACACGAGAATGACGCAAGATATAGCAATGCAGAAATAATGGACGTGCGATCCCGGTCAGCGCGTGAGATCACTACCGAATAAAAATTAAAATTATGCGGTCGTTAGGCTTAGGGGCCGGGGCGACACTTTAATATCGTAGATCAATCGATCGCCGCATATGCGGCCCGTCGTTTATAAGTAAATTGCGACGTTGCCGTTCTTGAAGTATGCGTGTACAGGATGTTTCTTTTACATGTCAATTTAACATTTTTATTGATATTTTTTTAAGTAAAAAACATTTTGTTTTCGATTGGTAATATTTTTTTTAGTTAGTTAGTAACTTACGGATTAACCGGAACGCCCTCTGTTAGTTAATATACTGTATTATACCTCGTTTTACAGTAATTTTGGAATGTAATAAAGATATTTCACATATTATACAGAATACAAAATATAAAGGTTTACAGTCTGCCAGTCAGATGAAGAGTGTCCATACTGTTACATAGATGACATATGTAATTAGGTTTATAATATATAAAAGTAACAAACGATACATGTGACCAAATATCTAACTATACAAGATTTTGAACGTGTTTATTTATTTGAATAAACAAATTAAATTAAAATAAAAATACATTTCTAGAGTCAAAATTCGTATTTTATTATTTAACATCCATCCAGTGATTCGATTACTTAGGGAAGGTGAGAGTGTGTGTCAGTAAGCATTGTTTTTTGTGATCTATGTTTTAACATTTTCTTTTTATTTTAGCGTAGTACGTAAGATGTACACACAATGGTCTAAATGTGTTTTGAGATCTCACCATGTCGTCGAGGGCGTGGTTTTTATATTTTTGACGAGGAGATCCCAGGTGATAAGTTATTGCCACCCATCTCTCTATTGATGTTTTGATATGTTTAAGCTACTGCAGCCTCGCCAATAATTTCGATAAAATCGAGTAACTATAGCTCGTCTTATCGGATGTAATGTCTTGGCTTGTGTATATGTGTTCACTCCCGACTTGTAGTGCCAAACTAGACTTCTTTCAGGTGGACAAGGAGTCGTTGTTAGCACTAATTGTACCTCAGAGTGCACCAGGCAGTAGTCAGATGACCCTAGGAGTGCATGGACTGACACACGGTAGCATTCCGGCCGAGTAGTCAGCAGAAGGTCCAACAAGAAAGTGGTATGGTCCTCAACATCGGGTATACAAGTGTATCCTTGTACTAGATGAGTTAGACGATAAGCCAGAACAAAATTATTTGCTGCTTTCTCAGCGTGGTTTGCGGTACGTGATTCTAACCATTCGCAATAGTGTACCGTAAAGTCATCTAAAATCACTACCTCCGCGCTAGGATACCGCTGAAGAACAAAATCTGTAGCCACCTGGACGTGACCAAAAAGACGATCGACTTCGGTGTTACCACTATGGGGCCTGTATAAGCACGCGTAGATACGGCTTGAGCTGCCGTTGAGTACACGCACCCTCATCACTGACTGGTCTCTATGTTCAAGGCTGTCAAGACGTTGACAGCAAATATGGAGGATATTTAACGTATAAGCAAACCCCAGCCCGCCGTAGAAAATGGTGCTCAAGTCTGTAATCAAGGTAATGCAGATACGACGTATCGCCAGAATTTAAAATATTTGTTTCTCGTTCAGAAATAATAAGTCCGGCTTGACGTTCTCTAGGTGGTGGTGGACGGCATTGAGATCAATATGTATACCCCTTACGTTGCAAAAGTCTACTACAAACGTGGAAGGGGGTGCCGCGGTGGATACTTTAACTCTTTTTTTGACAGCCATTATTTTTTTATCAGGTGAAGGGAATGATGGAAGGGTGATGATGGTCCACTAACCATCCTATCAAAGAACATTAGCCATAGTCTGAACTGAGGGTCAAGTTTTTGTGATTTGGCACGAGTTACGTAAGGGCCTCCGATCCAACCCGTGGTTGCAAGCTAGGTCCCACACCGCTCTCCCACTGCGAGATATCTGACAACCGACGAGCTTTTTCGTTGGCGGTGTGACAGACTCCTAGACCGGGATAGACAATGTTCGGTTCCCCTACGGACAACGAGCGGCCAGCGATGAACCGTTTCATCGGGTCTCCGTGGAGCCCTTGCCAATGGAACACGTGGAACACCTCAAAGACGGAATTAAGCTAACGTAGGAGTGAAGGTCAATGTATACATAGACATCGTGGAAGAGGAGAGGGTGGGAAAATGGCAAGGGCAACTTGCTCTCTCACTCATCAAACGAAAGTCAGCCATAAAAGACCACTTCATGCCGATCTTCTGTGAGAGGGTGGTACCGAAGTACCACTCGAAGTACAAATACTGGTGGTAGTGACTGACCACTAACAGACTACCACCTATAAAAGAATAATATATCGCTTTTGATATAATAGATAACCTTTGACAGCTCTGTTGAAAATTCAGAATTTTAGGGTTTCAGTAGTTTATTATATAATATTTATATTATTGGTTGACCGATCGGTAACAGTTGCCGCTGTTTGTGTTGTCAATCAGTCCACGGTTCATTGTATTGTGAGCTGATTGAATTTATCTCTGGAATTTAAAACAGTGGTACCTTGTGCACAATTTCTCATTTTGTCTGTATTTTTCTTAAACACCAAATTATTCTTAATTTTATTACATGTAACAATAATCTTGCAATCTCATCCTTTTCTATCAAGACATTAGACAAGTCCATAGTGTAGTAGATATGAATACGACACAACGGTAACTTTCACCAACAGAGTCATTTAAGAAATAATTAAAAATATTTAGGTATACATACAAATACATATGTATGTATATGTTGGATTAATATGACAAACGAAGTTTTTTATGGAATATGAATTTTGTTTCCTTTTTTTTTATTTCCATAATAAAATTACTATTTCATATAACTGCAACAGCTTATGAAAACTGTTAAATTCGATATAATGAGTGTTTTATATTTAAATAACTTTAGAAACAAGCCATTTCATTTTTCATAATTTCACTTTTATATTTTTCCACAATTTTCTAGTAATAAATATAAAAGCCATTATCTTTTATTTATGCGTCTGAGCCATGAATGGAAAATAAGTCTTTGGTTTTGCGAATGTTATAAAAGTGATATTTAAATAAGATTAATTGTTATGTTCGTGAAAGGGATTGCACAGTTGTGTTTCCATTCAGATATTGGAATCTCCTTAAATACTTAAAAATATTTATCAAACGTAAACAAACGTTTATTGACTTTATTTTATTTGTTTCATGTAGACTCATCTTGCACATTACTTTTACATGGAAAAATTATCGTCCAACATCCATTAATAATTATAAAATAATATATGTAATTCCAATAGACAGCTTAAAAAAATTCATCACACGCGATTTATACTTCTAAAATATGAGTTTCCAGTAGAGCTCGAGTAGACTTTGATTCAAGTATTCTTCTTAATATTAGTACCTATATAAGAACGTTTTTAAACCATTGCATTTAGTAATCAGTGTCCAAGTTTAAGATACAAAAAAAAAACCGAATTAAAATTTATTATCCATTGCTAAGAAAGTTTTTCTTTATCAAGTAATAAATATTCTTTTCATTGTTTATTGATATGTTTGTTTGATGGTAACAGATAACCTTGAGAGTTTGTGTTTTGTTTTTTTATTTCTTTATTTTCATGTCAGAGGTCGCGCCACGTTGTAGACTGTCGATTATGCAAATTACGATTGCGGTTTCTGTATTCTAAATAGAGCAACTGCCATCGTTTCCTTGATTTTTATGGTTACGTATTAACTCTTACCATTATTTAATGTTTTTCAGTCTTAAATAGATTATAACCTCTTAACTTCTATTAAGTCTTGGCATCGCATTGTTGATGAAGCAAGACAAATCTTTTTAAATGTATTTTCTTGGGGTGGAGTACTAAAATTTGAAATCCAACCGGATTATATTTTTAAATTTTCCAAGGACTATAAGATTAAAAATATATTCCATTAAATAAAATAACAGTTTGCGTCTATTTTATAAGATTTGTTGTCTCCACTTTTTTTTTACAAAAATACACTACCTCTACGTCGATAATTTTTTCCATATTATATATAATAGTGATGCAACAATAAATGTAGTTAGAGAATGGAAATATTACAACTTACAACCTCTGAATATATATTAATATAATTGCTACCTTAACAAAGAATAAGTTAAGAAAAAAGTACCAGTTACCTTTAAGTTCTATAATATCAATGGTTGTAAAAAAAAAATCGGCCCTATAAAATATGTAGCTGGGACACTCTAAAATTCTGTTGCCTAGTTTTAAAATATCGCTTTATGGGCGGATTTTCTTTAATGAAGTACAATCTCCTTAGCTCTGTACTAATTAAGCTTCTCAAATCTTTCAGAATCTCTTTTCTCCACAGCCTCTCTTATTACTAATACCTCCTCTGCAATCGCCTCAATGCGGCTTAGCCTTATAATCAATTTGCGGTTTTATTATAAAATAAATCTTTTAAACTTGAAATATATATATATATATATATATATATATATATATATATATATATATATATATATATATACTATATGAACGTTTCTTTGGAATATGAAACTATTATAACTATATTGTAAAAATAGGGAATAACTAGAAAATTGTATGCCTCACTTACTTCATGTTATTGTAAAGTATAATATTATTATTTCAAAGTTGAAAATTAATTAAAAATAAGCCATTAAAAGTCCTAGTTCGCTAGTCGTATTATAACAAGTCACGAGTTTGAGTTTAAGATTTTTAAAGCGAGGTATAGCTACCAAACCGGTGTCACCAGCATGTTGTTATACATTGGCTAGCCATTATATTCGCAGTGAGAAAATAAGTGCTGTGAAATCTGAAAACTGCGCTCTCCATGTATATACGATAGAGCGTTTCCGTGTTTAGAATATGTACGGCCTTATGATCATGCTACAGCATACATATGACTTATTAACAACCAGTACGACGCGTTAACAGTCTATTTTGGGTGTTGCATATACGAGATACAGTTAAAAAAACGAAATAGCACTGCCGGGCAACTGTGTTGTATACATAAAATATTATATACTTATGAAATAGTATGTACGTGATCTCAACACAGCGCTATGAAATCCAAGAAGTACCGATACAAAACAAGAAGTAAAATTTCATTGCTAAACTTACGTCTGGTTTATTGGAGTTAAAGTATTAATGAGATAACTTTAAATATTGGCTTAAATTTTTTGAAATGTTAGTTTAATTTTATATACTTTTCAGGACGTCCGCTGCTACCACGCTTATCCATATGGTAGAGGGACACCTAGACTGTTGGAAAAGCTAGTAAAAGTGGCCGCCAATAAAGATTTAGTAATTTATGTAAGAAGTTTATAAAAACTTTAAGTACATAAAAGCTACATGTTCTCGTTATGTTAAGCGTTAGAAAAATGATCATTGAATAAACAGTTCTTTTATCTAACAAACTATCATTACAGCTCTTAAGTGATTATTATATGAAAAAGGGTCACATTTGTGCATTCACATTGAATTGACTATTTTTAAACAGATACAAGGAGTACAAGTCTGCATAAATCAGTTATAGAGTCGGTGGATGGAAATTAAACTTAACATTATAAAAAAAAAAAAATTCCCCTCTTAAAAAATGTACCTATATATGTGGGTATGCTTAGTAAGAATGTAACAGAACTAAAAAGTTAAAAATAAAAACGATAACATTTGTCTTAAATAAACTCACTTTGATATATCAACTTTATAAAGTAGAAAGCAGAATAATTAATCCTGAACAATGGCAGGGAATTGATGAACTGTGCTGTTTGCGATGTATATTCAATAAATCGAAAGGTATATATCATATATTCTATTAGTGGAACTATCAATCATGGTCCATGGGGATGAGTCGGAAAGGAAAACATATCAGGCATAGCTCCTGCATTCTGAATACAATAAGAAGTATGTACGTCAATATCACATGTTAATGTCTATCATAAGATAAATTAAATGCCGTAGACTTATTACTTACAAAAGAACAGGTAGTATAAAATCGTAGTAGCCATTTATGGGGATATGAAACGAAACAGTTTTTCATTACCATGCCGAAAATTGTTAATACATTTTATTTCTTTTACTTCTAATGAAAAATATATGTAAACAATACTGAACGACTGAGATCGCTAGAAAAATGAAATCCCAAGTACAACTTATTATCTACAGACAAATTGAAAAATGTTGACGTTTATTAAAATGTAGAGGGATGAGTGTATTAGGGTTCCGGCTTACAAAAGTTGTCAGTAAATAAAAGGAAACGTTTTACTGTTTTAGACTTTAAACTCTCATTGACGAGGTACAAATATCATTGGTATCTATCTACCTGATCAGTAGTCCGGAGTATTAAATTGATTGAAATCACTCTTCTTCAGTAATTAAATAGTTACTTATCGTATAACAAAAATTTATCAACTATTTATTTCTAATAGCTATCTGTATATCTTTTATAACGCTGTAATGTTTGTAAGTTTATGATAGTGTACCTATTTCGAAGAGTGTACGATCTCTTAAGACTCTCAAGTAAATACAGACTATAATCCATTCTGAGTCCCGATCATCGTTTTGTAATATCTTTTACTGCAGTTCAATAGTAACACTCCCTTCACTTGTGTATTTTATGTTAGTTATCGCGTCTGGAAAGTTTTAGTGCCATTTATATGAATCTTTAAATAGTTACAGTTATATCTAAAAATGATTGCTCTCGTTTTATACTTACATTTTGAGCTTCACATTCTTAATAGTGTCATAATTTCTTATTTAATTGGAAATATTCTTATTTCAGTCAAGTTTACGAAACAGTAAATTGATTCAAAATTAGTTTTTTATGTGAAATAACTATCGTAGTTGATTTATGGTTTTGGCACCAAGGACGAACGTGTATTTTGTATTTTCCAAGTTTCCCTAATAATAATTTGTATCATAATAATTCAACATTTTCTATTTTCCAGGTTTCTTTACTACATACATTTCCTTTTTATTAACTGTAATTAGTTCCTTAAGTGCTGTTTTAATTTCCTAAAGTTATGAGATAATTAGAGCTACAAAAAGAAAATGAGAGACGAAACAGTATAGAATTATTAATATGACACAAATGTATTAGTACATTCATATAGAAATAACATAACATTTAGTGAGCTTAATTAATAGTTGTGTTCAATATCTAGGAGATATCGAATATATATTTTTGTACAAAAAACATAACAGATAATTTGTGGTGAGCAAAAATGTACAGTAGGTTTTCTTACTTCATAAGTATTATTTATGCTCGAATTAACAGAATATTCTAAAAAGAGATGGAATTATTACCTTATGGACATTCTGCTCTTTTGCCCTCTTTACCATATAAAAAACCCACTTCATCAAATTAAAAATTTGTTGACTTAGTGTTGGTTAACAACATTGTGTCCTGTTAAGTAGATTTAATTTTGTGACTGTGTGTCTAATTTATTTTCACTGTCTGAAAAACCGGTTAAAACAACATCTGAAAATAAAAATAAACCTAGTCAGATTGATTTTACGTCCACGAAACCCTTTAGTTACAAAATTGGATCATAATCGTTGGACCTGTTTCCGAAATTCGGTATATATATACATATCCATATTCAGGAATTGCTCGTTTAATGGTATTAGATTTCACCATTAATATTAATGGTCGTCTATTTTTCGTCCGATATTACATACAAGAGGTCAATAGAGTTAATATAAATTAATTTAAAGCTAGATTGGTCCCATCCATCAACCTCTCCACACGCTCTATATTGGCTCCCAGCTGTTACTTCCTATTATTATAACGAGACCATTTCATTATAAGTATTTGAAGCAAACATACATAGCAACATCGTTATTAAAATATTTATAGCAGATTTTTTACATCACTGCAAATTAAAAAGATTAGGAAGAGGTATAAGTATTTGTTTAAAGTACGAAATATTTTAATGATTCTTATTAACCGTAATTTTTATTTTGAATGCATTGAATTAAAAAGTTATTTAACAATATAATGCTAAACCACTGTTCTTTTTAATAAATAATATTATTAATTATATGAAACGAAACCTCTCAATATTACATGGATGCACTATGCGGGTGACGGGTCTATCTAAATAGGTAGCTTATTTTATGTAAACGTAGTTTGATTTCGTATGATTTTAACACCGAGTATTATCACGTAGCATCAAAATCTTCCTCCTTATTAATTACTTCATTTCTAATCCCAATAATTTCACTTAATATAATAAACTACACCAATACTTCAGAACAACTAGTCTTATCAGCTTTTGAATCTTAAGTAACTCTCACTGATCTTTTAGCGTCTTATGCCCAGCCGACAACTAACTCACTCGAGGGTAGGTAAAGTTAAGAGACGATAGGCTTTTATATTAGAATTAAATGATTATGGTTTTTGATAAATGTAAAACGAGAATAATCTGTAAACAGTAACCATTTATAGTAAATGAAAAAAATAACTATAATTAATAATTGTTTAAAATTCTTTTAAAAATATCACTAGTGTAAAAAATTAATGAATAATACGAGTAGGATGTTTAATCAAAAACTTAAGTTATTTTCATTAAGCTTGTTCATTTTATAATTATAATATAGGAGTGCATTAAAGAACGTAAACATATAAAAAGTCAAATATATTTTAGATCCAGATTGGAATTTGACTATAGAAATAATTGTTTGTCGAAATTAAAAACCAATCGAATTCTGTTCGTTGCAAAAACAAAACAGTGAAAAATATGAAATAACGAATGGGTTCGTTATGCCGCGTTGATGCTTTCAAAATCAATATTGAATATATTTGGTGAAGTGTTTGTGAAATAGTAAAGAATAAAATATATCACTGAATAGTCTTTGAAATTGAAATGGTAAAAATTCGTAATTGAGACACATTTTTTTTTGTATTCAGAATTCATAAATGGACCCGCCTTACTAAAATTCCAAAATAAATGTCTATAAAAACTTTTTTAACTGATACAATTGATGAAATCTAAGATTTTTTGCGTGTATTCATTAAAATCAATCTAATGGTTTCGCATATACTAGGCGTTTTTTATTATTTTAAAACT
>JAAAKD020000473.1:343064-354971 GCA_010014825.2 Danaus melanippus
GTCATAATATACAATTTTCGTCTGAGGTACTTTTATCATAAAACTTACCGTTTTGCTGAAAATCGCGAAAAATTGATTTTTTTGCCCTTTGACCTTAAATTATTTTTTTTCCTTACAGGGGAATGATGGGGAACTTCTAGACATTTTTTATAATTATATTTTGAACAACTTCACAGAAATTCAGCTTGTTGGGACTTTATGTAACTTCACTGTCATTTTTTGGTCTAAATTGACCGGACTATATATAAAAAGTATCGTATAAAAATAATATTTCGAAAAATTGAGTGATGTCAAAAGTCAGGATAATCATTCTGATAAGTAACAAATAAAAAAAAAGAGTAAAAAGGAATCATTCTATTTTCATTCATAATTTGTTTGTAAAATAAAAACAAAACTTATATAAAAATATAAAATATTAAATGACATACATTTAATATTTTATCAAGATAGAGCGAAACTAAAAGGATTGTCTTTTATAAAACAGACACACAAAGTATTAACAACGCTCTGTGAGTCCAACACACTAATGCTCTGAGGGATATGGTTTGTGAAGCGGAAATAGATATCTCGTCTGAGAAAGAAGGCAGCGTGGCTACTACAGGGATATGTATGGATTCTAAAGTAGCAACAATATTTATCATACTAATACTCTAAAAACTATTTTTTACAGAAGATTAAATCTCTTGTCAAAGAAAATAGTTACTAACCATAATTAAATTGTTAACTAAAATACTTTTTAAGTACATACTTGTATTTTAATCCTGAGAATAAGAATCTCTTAATGAACAAGTAAACAGAATTCATGTCATGTCTTATAATAATTTTGCCTTGTAAACTTCACTTACCGAAATACAGTTTTAAGGGCAATTTATAAAAAATAAAATACGCTATACATATTTTTTTATTGAATAATAAATGTAATTTTCTCCTCTGTTTTCTAAAATGGCAGAGGTTCCATATTAGGGTCCATTAACAGAAATTGTGTCCGTTTTTTAGGTTCAACACAAAATTGGTTCTTAAGTTAATGGTAAAAAAATTGTTTTGATTTCACACGTGAGGAACAAAGCTCGCTTCAACAACTACAAGACCCAGTGAATTCAAATAAATTAAAAACACACGATCATATATTCTGCTACCCTACAACATATCTCTGTGTGGATTTCTGACGATGTCCTTATATACTATAGACTGAAGGAAATTTTATATAGTTCCAAACTTCCTTCTAATTACAAAGAATTATGAACTAACGAGCGAAACAAACAGGCGTTTTCTGAGTTTTTTCGTGTGTTAAATATTAATTAAAGTGAATAGTTACTGCAGATATATTAATTGTCCCTATGGAGCACTGGTCTGACTTAAACTTAATTCTTATCTTTATTATATATGAGGAATTCCAATAACGTGTCTCTGACGACCTCTCGTTAGGAGCAGATTACTTATCATATTACCGATTTCTTAAAGTACCGATCCAATTTAGCTTTGCGACTTATCCTTCTCTCTATTCATGATTATTCACATGCAAATTATTTCAGGTATCGAGGGGAGAAAAAAATATCTTGAAATAGTTTGGCTTCAAATTAATATTGTAATTAATATTGGCTTTATCTCGTCTAATAAATTAACGCAAAATGGAATATTTTATGAAGGATTATTTTCTTATTACAAATGAGACCTTTCTTTATGCAATTCTGAATATGATTCTTATTTAAAAAAAAAATAGTATGTTTCAAAAAATGTTAAAACAATAGATTTGATCGTTGCGGCGTCAAAGACTAACACAATATTTTTTAGAAAAGCTTTATCTTAAACTATTTTATTTACAAATCATATTTATTTTATAAAAACAATTATTTTTTTGAAAGTAAACTTTAATTTAAGCCATTTTTCACAATAGTTTTATTTCCATAACTGTTTCAACATTTGAGTTCTATGATTTTTTTATTCGAGTGTCGAGTGTCTTCTATACTTATAAATGTGTTCTATCTGTCTAGTGTGCGAGAGAGTGTAACATCCTCAGTGACAAACTTCGTTCCAAATATATTTCTAGTATATAACTCTCTAAATCCAATCTTTATTTGGACAACAATTTAAGTGCTTACAATCATCCACTATCAAAAGAGCCACTTCACGTCTTATGCGTAAGACTTCTAGTATAAAAATAAATATGTAACATTATGCAGTTATATTTTTCTTTTCTCTCACAAAACGTTGATCCTGAAACAAAGTCTTTTTTTTCAAAAACACCAAATATAGCAAACAATAGAAGTTCAACGTACAGTCGTAGTAAAGCTGGACTATTAATCACCGTCGTCTGGAGCGTCCTATCATCACCACTTAGACCTTCACTGTTAGATAAACAGAGAACAGCGAAATTAAACGTCTTCTACGATTCGTGAATTTAAGTCGAGCAGATATTAAATGATAGTTAATACTTATTTCACATTAAATCACATTAAGTACAACTTCAATAGAAGATTCTTGAACACAATACCTTTTTAAACCTCGTCATATTCATTTAATATTATTACAACAACTACACTTTTATTACTTTTTAGTATTTGAGAAGTTTCATAAATTGTTAAATTTAGTAAAATAAATCTACCAAACTGTTTAAGACTCCAATCACAAGTACTTTCAAGTTCCAATATTATCAAAACATACTTTAAATATTTTTAAGGTCAATCGTTAAATTTTACGTTGATAAATTATAACTTGAATTAACTTTACTTGTAGTGGTCTTAACATCCACCTCCGACTACAAAAGATATACAAAAGACAAATCAGAGGTCTCATGTTGTTTTGTCTTTAAAAAACAAGAGTACTAAATAAGAAATGTTATAAATTAAAATGTTATTTTGAACGTTTACTTGTTTATACTGAAAGGAAAATTGTTTTGAGTCGTAAAACAAAAAAAAAACTTATAAAGAAATGCCCCTTAAGGCTATTTACAGGAATTCATTGGAAATTATGTTTAAAAATCATTAATATAAGACTCAAAATACTGTCGTCATTTGTGTGGATAACGCCAAATTTTAATCCTGAATATATTACAAAGCTGAATAATCTGTTCATGCCTATATGAGCAGAGAAGACCAAATAATCCAATTAACACAGCTGACGTTTATTGGATTCAATTCCTTTTATCTGATAACAGAATCCACAGAGATGACAGTAAATGATCAATTTTCAGCTTGTATGGACTGTGATTTAATTTATTTTATATTGATAAATAATAATTAAATTTAAATAACATAATTGTTATTTCCACTATATAGACTTGATTTGAATGTCAAAATCTTTAACAAGGTTGAAGACATTAAACCAGAGTATCATGGACGTCGCCGACATTAATGCAAAGAACTTTTAACACTAATCTAATAAACTTTTTTTAAAATTACATTAAGTGTTTTGAACACTTTAAATATAGAGAGTTTTCAATAAAAATTTAAACTATAACACGAACAGCGAATGTTATTAATTATAAATTAAGCAAAACTGACTATAACCCCATGAAATTGAGATGACTTTATAAAGATAATATGCGGAATCACCTAAGTTAATTACCGATACAGACAAATATATTGAATAGCTTCGAATATATTGTATGAAATATAAAACATCATAGACATCCCACAGAATATGTGAAGCTGTTAACCTTTAAATGTGACCCACTGTCGATGATAGTCTTAATATAATAGGCAGTAAAAGTTATATACGAGCATCTATATAACCTTAGAACTTCATATGTAACGTAAAGGCATGTACCTAATACATTACACTATTCAAATACTATGAAATAAGAGTGATGGGAGATACTTGTTCACATATAGTTGTATAAGAATAGTAATTTTGCACAAAAACTGTCTGAGTTACTATATCATCATATATTGATAAAGTTATGTTGCTACAATAGTTCGTGTAACTGAACGAGGAGATAGAAATGTAATCGTTTAAAAACAATTAATGTAAATCATAATCGATCAAAGTATTAGTCACGTGAAATATGTACAAAGTTTAATGTACGATTCCTTGTGTACGCTGGAAAAGGATTTGTATGTCTACGAAGATGTATAAAAACTTACATGTATGACGAAGTACTATGTCTAAGTTGATTTTTTGGAACTGTGACGTCAGCAACGCTGCCCTTATTGTAAGTATTTTGAATAGTCGGGTTGTCCATTTCACAAATAACACTCACACTCACTTACACTACTTTTTTTTAGATTTTAACTTGCATTTGTAATTAAATAAGCTTCCTCCCGGATAGCTCTCACCGACGACCGACGTTTTCGAAAATAAATGTTTTTTGTAAAATCAATAAAATTACTCTTTTAATTTAAAATATAAACTTTCGTTGACTAATCTTAGCCATTTAAATAATCAAAAATCCTTACATAAGTTTTGGTAACTTATTATTAAACAATCAATCTTTACATTGTTACTTACTGTTTTGTACTAAACAAATTGGTTACTATTTAAGTTTTCATTTTACTAAAACTTACAGAGTGACATATCTTCACATATTACAAATCAAGAAACGAACAACTACCCCTTATAAATGACGTCATCATCAACCTATCAGATCCCACTGCTGAGGAAAGGCCTCTTCTCACATGGAGAAGGTTTGAGCAATAATCACCACGCTTGCTCAAGACGGATTGGTGATTTCAAACTTAAATTGTGAAATTATAAGTCCAGGTTTCCTCACGATGTTTTTCTTCACCGTATGTCAGTAGTGTCTGAATACTCTTAGAAAGTACATATGACTCGGAAAAATCACATTGTGTCTTCATATAATATACAAATCCTTTATATTTGTTTGCTCGGATCACCCAGTCCGTAGTAATTTTTCACAAAATTATTATTCACGACATCATTTTCACAACATTGTTACAAAAGTTCCTGTAACTTATGTAACTGTACAGACGAGCACAATAAATATGTCAAGCACATGTTGGGTTTTTGTTTTATTATTTTGAAGAAATAACAGTTCACAGAAAGTGCTTGGAATTAATCTAAAACTATTTTCTGTAGTTGATGTATTTTATACTTAACTGTGAAATCTAAGTGTTTGTATTAATATTATTTTATTTTGATACACATCACGCCATATGACATCCATTACTAGGTAATGAATTATTACAACTCTTAAATGCAATAAGTTATCGTTTTATGATCTCCGAATACAACAGCGCGACCATAAACCATCGTATAAAACAGCCATTCGCATTCTAAAAGCCGTGGCCGTTAACGTGCTCTCTCACACACACTGCTACCAAGAAACATGTTATTTCAATACAGACGCCGTTAAAAGAATATAAAAAGAAAATATTACACAAATAACATGACGTCATCAGAGAGGACAATACCATTCATATACTGTTATACAAGCATGCTTAATGATGTTACATTTTGGTTTTATTCCACATATCTTATACAATTAATTACAACAAGCTTTGCCGACAATTATATTCGTAAAGGTAAACTCCACAGACTCAGTCTCCCTGAGTCGCTGTTAAAGAGGAGTTAGTTGATAACTTGTTCTCTCATCCCTACATCCTTATGTCTGTTTATGAATCTCTTGTGCTCTAGCTACTGAACTTCATATTGAATGAAAACGAACTGTTCACTATTATTATGAAACCAAATTGGTATCTATTTCTTACTTTATTGTACTACAAACTTTAAGTCGTATAAATAATATTTCCTAGATAATTAAACTATATGGAAATACATGTAATCAGTTAGAAACCGTCATGTTTTGGAGCTATAACGTCGTCCATGTGTATTTCTGCCGACACCTCTATTTCTTCTCTGGTAAAAGTATCTTTTAATTCCGCTAACCCTTTCAAAAATCATATCAGAATAATATTATAACAGAGTTGGTGCATAAAGTTTGTAATTTTATATTTCGACATAACAATTTAATCTGATTTATTTGTTTTTTTTTTAATAAAAAAGTTTTATATATACTTATTTTCTTAAAATTTAATACTTTCGAAATAATAGTTCGAATTGTTTTATATAGAGAAAAATTGGTCAGTATAAGTTGTGCGATGGATTCCACCAAGCGACCTCAGGAAAAATCAATCGCACAATGCTTTTGACTAATACATATATTAAATTAAAAAAAGATAACGAAACGTTATAATATTTTTCTAAACAACATTCTATAGTTTTTTAATTATTTTAAAGGGAAAGTTTAATATTGCACTTGTTAACACATTTCTCCTTCATAATAGTTCTATTTGGCTTATGATTGAAACAAAAACTATATTATTTTATAAACTAATTAAAAAAATAGTTTTCCTATTCGACTAGATGTTAATTTGCTAAATCTTTATTAATTTAGAGGAGTCTTTTACTTGTTTGGTGAGTCATAAGTGTGTACTCTTTTTGTTTTATTGACATAGTATCATGGCGTTTCTTGCCAAGAAACATGTTTGCACAGTTAATGTTTTAGTTCTGCGTTCCCTCCGCCAAAGAATTGCTAAGAAATTTTACTCTATACATTCTTCCTATTAAAATGCTTAAAAATAAATTTCTTTACGTAATTTTTATTACGACCATTGACTCCTTACACTCTGATGTGGCGCGATTCTATCCACAATCGAAAGTTCGTTGTAAAGATGCCACGATCAGAAATAAATGATTCTAAATAGTAATATTTGAATATGTATTACCAAATTTGATAATATTTTAAGGCTCTTGTAAATTAAAATATATAAATTGTTTATTATCACTGTGTACATTTAAGTGTTGTTTTGAAGTTCGGTTAAAAAGAGTAGTAGCAAAAATAAGTACCTATTAAAATGTATGTTCTTATACATATAATTTCATAAAAATAAAATATTTTTTGTTACTAACAGTACTGTTAGCAATATCATCCTAGTCCTTTTCATCTTTTGAAGATTGAGAACGGACAATATTAATTTGAATAATAATAATTGGTAAAAATCCTGATCACAACCAATTCATAGTAAACTAAAGCACCTGAACATAGACTTATTTTATTCTAAACGATTAATTATCGATCTTATTATTCATTACATCATTGCTCTTATACTTCTTTATTTGTAAAGATGGTGAAAACCATTTTAATTTGAATAAGCTTTATATATATTAATTTTTAATACGAAAAAAACCTACATAAAATCCTGAATGACTTACAGTTTTTAACACCAACGTAGACTAATAACCTGATAGATACGAGTATATACATTTATTATACTATGGCTAATGCTTGTTCCACTCAGTATTCTTTTACAATCGCCAAAATCTTTTTATTCTTATCATATTCCTCCAACGCTTTCTGGAAGGACATAAAAACTAAGAAATTCTGAGAGAAAAAGTGATTGATCACCCCATTACTATGTAATATATCATGGATTTGGTTTTGAGTGTTCCTTTGACTAGTATATTGAATTATAGACGAAAGATAATTTTAAACATTATGTAACCTTTCTTTAGTTTTCTTTATATTTATATGAAACCACTCGATTTGGCGACCATTATACCAACTTGATAATGTGATGTTCAAGTTGTCTCATACGATTTCCCTGCTATATGAATAACTATAATAAAGCCAATGTCGAACGTAGACAGAGAAATATGGTGGACAAAAGTATGTGCATATGTATATTGCTTTTCAAAGTTTTTTAAAGAAAAGCAAATCAACTCGTTGATTTCCCTTGCGACCGATCCAAATCGATGTCGAAAGGCAAGCAGATATATGTATATCATGTTTGTTTCAATTTACCGATTTTCTTTTAAATTTGGGGTTCTGTTTTGTACTTTTTCTTAAGGTGATGTGAGAAAACTACATAGTTCCATATAATACTCTAAACCTTCAATTAAATATTTACAAAGATGTTGATATCTGTTTTTCACAACTTTCTATCGACACCACTCTTTTCTTAGGTAGCCCTCAATTTAGAATGTCATAAAGTCATGCTGCCAACCTATTCATCGGGTTCTAGAATGTAATCTGCTGTAACCGTATGAGATATGAGCAGAGAACGAAATAACAAGATTTTAGTTTGTCGGGATCAGACAATGGAGTACTTCCTTGATTTCACCTAAGTACCCATTGCTGACAAAGCTCATCCCACATTTACAGCCAAATGACATAAAACCATAGGCATTCACCGTGTCTTTCGTGGAAAACGCAAAACTCCGCATATTATTTCCTAAAAGTAAGCAAGCCATGCAGACTTTCAGATGAGTATAAAAGTAGGTTTGTCTCGATCTTATTATCCATTATGAAGTGAAACCCTCTTTAACCTTCCAGCAGCAGGAATTTCTAGTCCCTAGCCAAAGCCGTTAAGGTAAAAATTTTCAAATCCTCATTGCCATCTCTACCTACATCTCATGAGACATTAATTCATACGGAAGGAGAAACCTAAAATGCTCGCTTACCTGATTTAAGCTGCTAAAGAATTTTAGACAGTCTCAACGTAAACAAAGCTAAAGTTTTAGAGGGTATTTCAGCCATAGTGCCGAAAGCGTGAGCATCCAAGTTGTTTGCTGTTTTTAAAAACCTTGCGTTAACGCCTCCCTTTAATGACTGGTGTAATGCCTAACTCTTAGAATCTTTAAAACGTGCCTTTTACCTGGAATATCCCCTTTTACCATCGGACGACCAGAAGGTGAGTCTTCGTCCTTTCATTACAAGCTTTCCTTGCATATTGCAAGCGATATGCTTCCTCCTTACTCATGTACACAGAAATGGTTGTAAGCAGTTTGCCTGGGCCTGCGTTTTTTTTAATTTAATTGGGGTGTCTTCAAGGCAAGACTGAATGGGTTGATAGGCAAGACTAAGATAGTGGGTTCACTACCTCCGACTTCATTTTTACCCACCAAAACCATAATTCTTTGTATAGGTATTCATATATAAAACCCAAGCGGGGATGTACAACCCCCTTATAGAAGATCGGCGTCAAGTAGCCTCTATTGGCTGCGTTTCGTCCGATGGTTGAGAGACCTAAAAACCTTTTCCCTTTTCTCAAGTTTCCTCTCCCCTTTCCACAATCAAAGTCAGCAACGCATCTGTAACATCACTAATATGGCAAATGTCCTTTGGTGACGGTGACTACCTCTCAACACGTAACCATCTGCTCGTTTGCGACCTTTGATATAAAGAAAAAAAAAGTGAAAACAAGCATTTATGTAAAATACCTTTTAATATATTTACAAATTCCTTCATTAATCAAATACCACGTATGTTTAATCTCATTAAAGTGATTTTATAATACCAAAACTGTATACGATAGCTTAAAATTTAATACAAGCAGTATATATCAGTAATGCGTCTGAAATGGATAGAGCATTAATGCAAATGATTAATAGACTTTCACTGAATTTACTGATTTCCGAACGTTTGATGTTTGAAATGAGGTTTCATTTCCCTGTCCCTACATGACTATAAAGACAAATTTCGTAGTTATTACGTTAATGTTTACATAATATCTCCTTTATGTGCGGACACAAAGTCCATATAAGTGCATTAAATTCCAATATCACTCATAGTCTGTTTTGATATCAATAACTCTTAATTATTGAAAAAACTGAATCGCTATTCCTGTAAATATTCGATAAAAACATATATATATTATAATACATGTGACATTTAATATGTATTGGGGCCATTAGGCAGAAAAGGTTTATTTTAAATTCATAGCTTACCGATCTGAAAATAAAATATGATAATATTTTTATGACTTACTATTTAAAAATATATAGTACTATTCTAGTGTCAGTGATGGACTAGAGGTTAAAGGGCCCGTCTCTCATGCAAGAGGGCGCGGGTTCGATCCTCGCAAGTACCAATGTGATTTTTCCTAGTCAGTCATATGTACCTAGTCATATGTACTTTCTAAGAGTATCCAGACACCGCTGACAGACGGTGAAGGAAAAGATCGTGAGGAAACCTGGACTTATAATTTCACAATTATAAGTTTGAAATCACCAACCCGTCTTGGGCAAGCGTGGTGATTAATGCTCAAACCTTCTCCCTGTGAGAAGAGGCCTTTGGTCAGCAGTGGGCTCTGATAGGCTGATGACGACTACCCTATTGTGACTACTCGTTTATGAATATGGTCTCACTTAAATGAAACTTATATTTTTCGGATATGTTACGTTTTCACGTTCACATCTCGTCTGCCCGTGATCACGGGTGCTGAAAAGTAGCTGAAACGTCGGGAGTATGTAGTTTATTAAAAAAATAAACCGCTTAGTATAATCCGAAAAATATTAGTTTAATTTAAATGAATAAAACTCGCGAAAGTCTTAGAGCTCATTATGGTCTCACTGTTAAAACCGATATAACATGGATGTTATAACGCCAGGCAGACTGATATTGGTATATGATAAAAATGTTTGTCATGGGCTCAGTAACACTGTGAGGATGTAATGAGTTCGATACTACTTTTTAAAATTGATCTTGTTTTGCATGTATTGATATTTTATACATAGATTTAATTAGGAAAACATTATTAAGTTGCAAACATTAGAAATATATTATATATGATTTTATAATTAATAATCTGAAGTTGTATATTGCTATACTGATAATTTTCGTAAAAAAGGAATTTGGCTACGATTACGATGTTCTAGTCACCCGGTTGTTTATTTTTTCTACCCTATTTTAAAAAATATATAATCCACCTTCACTGAGATTGTTTTAAAATGTATTCAAAATATTGCATAAAAAGAAACACTAAGTGTCTATATATGTATTGTAAGAGCACAAATGAACGATGTAATTTTATACTACTTCTTGGCACCATTACCTAGAAAATATACATACAATAGTTTGCCAAATTTCTGAGATTCTTTGGAATGACTTCTTAAATAATTCTCGCTATTAAATACCTATGCTTAAATTAAAATAAATTACTCAATACGCATTTATTTAATTGTTTTCAATTATGATCGTGACATTGTTCCAAGTTTACAAATAATAATACAATATGTTGTGTACATACTCGTATATAAAAATATAATAATGAGTTATATAAAGTATTTTGTTTTATGAAATAAGCCAATTTTTGTCTTTACCTAGTGGATTTGGTATATCTTAGAGGTTCTGGACTTAAGTTACTGGTACTGTATGTATAGCCGTCAGGCTAATGACAGACTCCTCCTAAGGAACATTAAAGATGAAACGTGGGTGGAAGCCACAGATTGAAAAACAAATAAAATCTGTACGTAAATGTAATGGAAAATTATGGTGATGTTTGTTTAAGGAAATCAATAACGAGTACATTTTCAATTGTCGTTTGATTTTGGAATTTGTCTTTGTCGTTTGATGATAAAATTCAAATAATCACAAAGGGAAGGTCTATGACCAGTTTAGATTTTACTAAAAAAAAGCCAATGTTACTAGTTTTAATAAAAAAATATTATGATAGTTTTAAAAAGCTAGCAGGCTGTGTACAAACAAATAAGTTATTTTGTTTTCCTTGTTTTTTTGTTTTCAAGGAATAAGAATGTTTGGATCTCCACTGGATATTCCGAGATAAATAATTTTCATAAAAAGGTGTTGAACCAAACTATTGTTTATACACTTACATACATTATAAGATAATATTTATATAAATACACATACATACACATTTATACATAAATAAATACATATCAATATACATATACATATATACGTACAAAACAATGTAATACATAAATTCATATATGAAGAGATCAGTTTATGAAGAAGGGTAAACTTGGGCCAGGAAATGCTGTCTTAAACGTTTTTTAAATATACCAATAGTAGTACTGTCCTGTATGAATTTAGGAAGTTTGTTCCATAGTAGCGGAGCTCGTACAGTGAACGACTGAAGTCGAAATTTGGTGTTACTCCGAGGCACATCAAGCATCGTAGTGACGCAAGAACGTCTGGAGCGGGTC
>JAAAKD020000473.1:511893-537676 GCA_010014825.2 Danaus melanippus
TGAACACAATGTTGTTTAGTATTTAATAAGTATACATAATCTGAAGAGACGCGGCCGTGTATCCAGCATCCATAAATCTAAGCTAGCCGCCGCCCCTCGTCGTCTCCCGCTAACAATCTATCCTTATCATTATAAGTGCAGATTGCAGATCTCCATCATAAATAACTCATAATACGTTCGCCAAACGACTGTCCGTCGGTCTGCGTCACGTGTCACGGTAATTGGGCTTGATAACATGTCAGATATACACGCACAGATCACAACAGAACAGAGGCTTCAGGTTCACTTGACACAGGTTCACGGTACGGAACTGTTTAGTGTCAGTAGGTCAGTTACTGCTGTGAATCTATAGGAATTACAACAAATAGTTTTTGGGAAATTTTTAAAAAGCTTTTTGTTAATACTTTAATTTTATTTCATTAAAAGGTATTCATCCATTTCGTAGTGATACATTTCTTGTATTAAATACATATGTATATTAGATGGCGAGTTCTATTTACCGGAGAAACTTAATATGGAAGTGCTTATATTATCGTTTAAGTGTTGTTTGTCTCTGTGGAGACGGAACAGTATTAAACCTGTAACCGAACACCGTAAGATCTGTCGCATTCATTACGCTCACTAACACTTGCGCCGGAGTCGACTGACGGCCGCGATTGATTCCCGACGCCCCTCCACGCTGATGTGGGTTCTAACTGGCGAATAATAAGGTGCATTATTAATTGAAACCAACTAAAGTAGAATCTCGTCTTATTAAGCGAGAAACGAGGCATCAGCATCCATCATAATTTTGCCTCATTTTGTAATGCGCTCGCGAGATGCTATATTTTCATATGCGAATGCAATTTCCCCGTGCGTCTAACCCCCACCGTATGTCCTGGTGTTAGAGGTGTTTTTCGCTCAGCGTGTGTCGTCGTATGTTTGTTTTATAAGTGCGTAGGAACCAGCCGGTCGGCCGGGCCAGTTGCACCTCGAGAGCTGTTGATCTCTCCTCACATTTCTTCTCTAATCCGTCCCTCGCATATCGTTTATAATTACATTTTATTTGTTGTAAAATATTTTCATTATTTCGTTTATTTTTAATCGAACGTTAATGTTTAGTCGATTTATTATTAAACTGTACAAATCTTCCGTCAAGACATGTATCAGTTCTCAGAGTAATAAAGTATCATGTCGGTGCTGGCGTCACGAGCTGCTGCTGAGTGACGAGTGACCGGATAGTGAGATGTTCTTCTGAAGAGACGACGTCACTTAACGTCACTCGTCACACAGTTTGTTTTCTTCGTCACACACTATCTGTTTCCACGGATTGTTTTAATCTTATCTCATATTTTTCACGTCTCAATAAAAACACTTTCAATATTTTCTTCTTCGTTCTTCCTATCGCATCAACAAACACTTTATATATATATATGCATATATACATATATATATATATATATATATATTTATTTTCAAACGGTTCCGTGGTGACATATTTTTAATGAAGGAGTCATGTGACGGAACATATTAATCAAGCCCGTCACGGATATTTTAATTAAAGCCTTATTATTAAAAATTCAACGTCGAATTAACTGCAATTTTGGTATGAAAGCTTACGGCGGATGACTTTATATGTCGCGATATATCGGATTCACTTACTTTCAACACAGTAAGTGTTCTCTGTAGCCGAGTCATTAATTCTATAACTATTTTTTGTGCTGGTGCTCGATCGTCTCGTGCTGTGACCGTAGTTATTGTACATATATGTTATCCACGCATGTAGTGTCGTCTCCTCGCTACATCACTTCTTGTTATACAGCTGCTCGTTTCAATCCCGACACCTGTGTCAATCAACCTTATTTACTTTATTTCACTTCACCGTCCCATTGTTTCTTTTGATACTCAGTTATTTATCCGTTTCAATAATGTCAATATGATAACTATTTTCTTTTGTCATATTTCAATACTAATGTATCACGCGGAGGTCCTCGCTCGCCGCCTGACCCGCTCGCCGCCTGACTCGCTCGCCGCCTGACTCGGGTCGTGTCGTAATCCGGTCGTCCGTTATAAATATGAAGATATCAATAACCGTCAATATTCAGGTAATGAGGGGACGGTAATTAAATGTCGTCTGTCAAAGCAGTCGCCTCGTCAAATTATGAGAATCATATTAGGTAAGTACTTTGGTCGGTACACAAACAAAATGGCGGCGATGACGTCACCACATCGACCCCGGGATTACTTGATCACTATTTATTAAGGCCCGTGCTCTCCGTTTATTTTAATATTGACACATACAATGTTTCACTAAGAACACTTCTTTTTTAGTTTAATTTACTGATTAATTATTCGCATCGAATAAAACATTAACTGTTATATTACAAAAGTCGTTATAAAATGTTTGTAACAGTCGTCATTACAGCCGTTTCTGATTTTGAACAGAAATCGTGTTCAACTCTGTAATAATAAGGAACGTTTTTGTTGTTTTCTTTATTTCTTCTGTAATTTATAAATAAATGAATTCCATTTAGTAATAACTTTAAAACCGGCTCAGAGGGAATCATCACGTTTAGTAAGTAAACAGTTATGAACAGACAGCAGGCCACAGTGAGGGGCAACTGTAAACAATGTTATAGAGAGCTTTTGTAAATATTCGCAAGATTGCACAATACCGAGCTCCATAAAAACAATGCCGTCCCAAAAGTCCCGATTTCCCGAAAGTGACAAAGACGAACAAAGAGCTATAATCAATGGACCACAGCTTTACAACTCGTATTGTTGCTTATAAAAAACTCCTCTTGTGACGCTCTGCTCTAGGCTCGCTTACAATACTCTATACTTCACGATACCGTTTACACGTACGTACGTGCGTGTTGACGTTATCACTTCCACCGGACCGCTCGACTACTCACTGGTATTAAGATCCGCTTTAAATTGCAATACGTTTCATAAGATCAGATGCAAGTGGTGCATACTGTCGCGCACTTTAATCTACATTTTGCTGCCATTTTTCTGCATCTGTGTTTATGTTCGTTTTTGTGTAGTAATTAGTATTTATAATTAATGATCGGCCGTCCGTTTTATTGATACAGTTAATAAGAACATTTCTATGTATTACGTATTATATGAGCGCGTGTTCTCCGTGTGTACAACATGCTAGTGTCTACTTCTCCGGGGTGTCGTCTGTCGAACGCTATCTGCCGGTCTTGCATCTGTCCGTGCATAAATCTGTCTCATATGAAAAGAATTAAAACGTTCGCCATTGTAGACGCTTGAATAAATCTTCAAGATATCTTTGTGAAGGAAGCGACGCCCGCGGCTCCCTACAACACAGCCCGTGTCACGGCAATCTCGCCTCTATGCCGTTAGTGTTAAAGCTCACCGTCGGTCACGGCTGCGAGGTCGACCGTACGCAGTCGAAGCTATATTTTACAAGTTTTTGACAGTCGATATGGCGCCCCTGAACACCACCTGCGCTGATGAACCTCAATCGTGATCGGAGGTTGTCTAATAGATACTAAGGAATTGAAGAATACACCTCGACATCTTCACCAAGGAGTGGGACGAGTCTGTATCCCACAATCCCACGATGTATATAACGTTACCCTTGTAGTGTATTAATGATCAGACCACGCGCTGATAACCAACCACATCACTCACGACACATCGCGACGCTCGGATCGTAGAAATATTCCAAAATGAAAATCAACACTGATACCGTACACCAAAAATATTCGATAACCGTCAGTTATATTGAAATGACTGCCAGGGAGGGGACAATCAATTGAAAATATACTCGATTTTATTTGTCAGGGGTTCATTGTACCTGGAGAGACGGATAGGACACACAACACGTACGAGTACATATGTAGCTCTGAGGATAATGATGATGGAATCTGTTATATACTATGGTATTATTAGAACATAACGCTCCCTGGCCGCGGACTATACATCATGTATTTATAATTAAAGAGTGCATCAATCATAGTTTAATGATTTCACGGTATTGAACACCGGTACACCTCACCTGAGACTTGGGAGGACAATCAATATCCTAGTTGTTGAAGCAATCATCAATATGTCATAATCGATTTTATTTCATATCAGTCGATTACTCCGGATCATTCGCTGTTTATTAATTAACGACTAGCCGATCCTCCTTAACACGGGTTCCGTCCACGATACGTGAGTTATGCAGCGTTTAAATAGATTTGTCCCAATAAACTGTTAAATATTGAGTATATACTTAGTTGGTTATAATAATATTGTAAAGCGGTTGTTCAGGTTCAGGTATCGACGGAGAGCACAACCCCGCGAGTGGTCCACAGTGATCTGTATTAAGCAGATCACAAGTGTTGTACATTCTAAACCCGGGGTAGACGAGATACCGATCAATTATTAGTGGCGGTTGCGGAGGCTGTGGCGGGGAAACATCGCCGGGCCTGTATCTAGGAGACAATCTGAGATAGAGGGGTCCGTTTAACACCCGAGAGGTGATATTTCGTGTAACAAATCTTCAAAGCGAGTGAGGTGCTTTATGTACTATGTGTGCCGATTGATTATATCGGTTATTGACACCCGATCGGAATCCCCGGTTACGTGCCCCATCTACTCTATAATGATTCGCTTGCTAACATTTCATTATATACTTATCGAACGCGTCGCCGCTCCGAGCAGAGTCGCGGCATTCGCTTTGTTTTAGTTAAAATTTCCATTCAAGTGTAACGATCACTTAAACAGTCGTAAAAAGACCAATAAAAATATACAACCAATCAATGACAACACAAATCTCGGATTTAATCAATGCGAGAAACAAAAATACGATCACGGAGTAGTCGATAAATTGTTAAAGTTGTATGTAGGGAAAAAAATGTTTACATCGAGATAATAATATTATAGTGAAGGGCTTATGGTGACGCCCTGGGAGGAACACGGCGGACTGACAACTTACATATATGGACTAGGAGAGACGAGCGGACGGAACACGTAACTCGGTGCAGTTGACAAAGTTTACATTAAAGATAAAACTATCATAAGTAATATGATGAGAGGTTCGTCCATCAACAGGCTGACACTAGACGGATAAGGGAGTTGTTATTGTAAGATCACAGAAGACAGGCATCTCGTGTGGAGGACCATTAAAACACTAATTTACAATTCTTTATTAAAAGGGGGCAGCCGAATCAATAATCGTTAAGGTCTCGCGTGAATTAATTACGTGATTAAAATATGGCAACATTTATATTGCAGAGAGGTTTGTGCGATTAGAAGCCGGTTCATACTACATCATGATTTTTATAGACCGTGTGCAGGATAACGATTACTCAGAAAAATTATTGAGGTATTTGGATAATACTATACTTGAACTACTCGATATATATGATGTTACCAGTGCTAAAAATATTACGAGTAAGCTGAGCGAATAGTAACGAATTAATTTAACGCTATAGACATCAAACGAAATTAATAACGTACGCGTAGATAGTCATACTTATCTGTATATACAATATTTAATGGTATTTATCATTCCGATGTGTTGTCAAATAATGGAATATTAATAAATGACTAGAATACTGACGGAGTCGATGGCCGTCCGTGGTCACGTAAGCTCTCTGTTTCGTATTCCATATTTCCATTCTGTCATTGAGTCAACGCTAAGAACTTATATAAATAAAGTAATGCGAGTTCTTATTTACCTGGACCGGTGTTCGGCTGTTTGTTTTAAACCTAACACGGCCTAGCACTGGCCGCTAACAAAACGCCGCTTCTTTTGACTTTTATAATTGAATATTTGAATTTGGAATACGTTCTCGGCGCTATGTTCAAACTAAAGTATTCATGTTACCCGCCAGTTAGCTAATCCTCGGGCGTTTCTCATTTTTTTATATCGAGTTAATCTTTCAAATCTTTTTAATTCTGAAGCTGATAATTTATTGTATCATATGTTCAACATGTTATGGTATGTATTAATGCGCGCGGGTTTATTTGAATCAGTCGAGAACGTCACACGTCGCTCGCTGCTCATAAATTGTGTGACATATCGTTCGAGTTCCGAGATTTTTACCTATAAATAAAACCAACCTTTGCACTCGAAATCCTCTTTAAGTGTAACGCCATAAGGTCGAATAAGTGTTAATATAAATGAAGATATAAATTTGTCTCCGATATCTCATGCCTCGCTTCATATTAATGACGGTTCTTTTTTTAATTTATTGATAATGTTTCTACCTTAAGTTTTTTTTTTATTAATTTCGTTTGCAAGGAATTTATTTTAAAGGATGTGCGTCTGATTACCAACGGTGACTGTAAGGTGACTTGTGTCGACTCAAACCCACTGCTGTATGTAGGTACATACATAATGTGTTTTCTCGATGTTGTGATTCAATTTGTCATATTATGTATTTGCTATTTATTATTTCACGAACATGAATTGATTTTTTTTATAACATTTTTACTATAAGCAGTCAGGTCGAATGTCATTGAACCTGTGTGAAGGAGTAGGTGGAGAAGTTAAGTTTCATTGTGTTATAGAATCTGTATCTGGGTGGAAAAAAGTACATTTTATTGTTTTTTAAATGTTTCAATGCCACAAATTATTTATGACCGAAGTCTTAAAGGAGCGTCTTCTTTAAGTTTTAACATTTTCTCTTTTTAATGTAATACGATTGTTTCAGATGAGGTCCAGCGGTCGGCGGCGCTAGAGATGCGCTCCAAACAGCAGCCGAGACCCTCCTACCGTTGGCTTGGCACTAACGAAAACGGTACGACAAACATACACACATATTTGATACTAAACATATTTACTAACACACCGTCTAATAACAATAATGAGTTGTCTATCAATCGACATGCTCCGCGCATGTAACGTCGTCGGATACAGGAGGGGTGAGGTTTTAAGTTTTAGTGAACTAAATACCCATCCGGAGCCGGGAGCGTGACGTGACGACTTTGAATATTCAACTAAAACCGGCAATAAATATAAAGTTACTGCTATAGAAAAAAGAACAGTCGCAGCAAACTCAAATGTAATACTGAGTAATAACTCATAGGTCGCTTTGTACGGAACTAAGCCACCGTGAAGCGATAAATAATATTTATTTTTGCTATTATACGCGTTTTTGTCAGTTGTTATGGGTGTAAATGGCAGGGCGGGTGATGTCGGACGCGGTGCCACTGAGAGCGGCGAGGGACACTCGAGCATCAGGGTTCGGCCTCCTGACTCACGCTTACCAACACTATCATCAATAAACTATCGAACTGAACTAATGAAATCAATGAACTCCTGTAATAATTTAATATTTGTATAATTTAATATCGATTATAAAGCTTGTTTGTGGGATATTAATGTAATTCCCGCTCGCTGCATGGCCACACTAATAAGCTTGCTCGAAACAACGTCTCAGTTTTGTATTGATCAACACACATTCATCAGAACGGTTTTATAAATTACGTAAGTCTTCCTTATCTGGTCATTTTTAATTGAAAGATACGTTTCATCTTTAATATAATTTTTCATCAAGTTTTTGTTTTCATAACACATTTATATTTCATAGTGAGTCGTAACGCTAACTGCACTACCTTTAATGTTATACATTAAAGCATCTTTATATGTAGTCACTTTATAACTCAGCGCTTGTTAGTTAATTTAACTATTAATATTTTAACATAGCTTACTTATAAACCGAGTTTAAAATCTATTCGACTGCCACAGCCCCTTGAATGAATAAAAATGTCATGATTTACATACATATATTATGTCGAACACAATACAACATTATACATAGTGAGTGTTACGCAAGTTTAGCCAAATTTATGACTGACAGACGGACCTCCGACTTTCTTCGTCCTTTGTTTAGGGACCCGCGGGGGGTCACTAACCTGCTTTAATTTTTACTGCCGTCAAATTTACACTGGGTCTAATTCAATATCGGTGTGAGACAATATGAACC
Organism: Danaus melanippus; assembly: GCA_010014825.2. Classification (NCBI taxonomy): domain Eukaryota; kingdom Metazoa; phylum Arthropoda; class Insecta; order Lepidoptera; family Nymphalidae; genus Danaus; species Danaus melanippus. The sequence continues at coordinate 519,825 of JAAAKD020000473.1, forward strand.
TATATTGTTATTATATTCTGTCATGCTCCATCGGAGACTGGTTCGTATTCTTTGCGTCACCCATGAACACCTGTCGAGACACTGTTATACTGTAATAACTTTAAAAGCAACGACAGAACAGAAAAATAAAAAAAATAAGACACGATAATGTTATAAATTATTATGAGCATGACGTCATAATGTTATCCAAGAAATATTGAAATAGAAGAGGAAAAGCACAGAAATATTTCAGTACGTTGAATTGTCGGTGAGAGCTCGTATGTATTACACTCAAGTGTCAACTGGATAATAGAGTAGTGTCGAGTGTCCAGAGTTATTGATAGACAAGTGCTCGCTGACATACAGTTTAGTGGCTCTAATATAAAGTACAAGGTTTACGTCCGCAGTGCTCCAGATACGTTGGTTTTATCTGAATAATGATTCGATAAATAAACTCGGACTTTACCGGAATGAGGATTTAGTGTCGTTCACGGACACGTCCGAACCGACCGACACAAACTCTTACATTTGATTACTGTATGAATACATCGCGTGTTTTATATGTTAAAACAATTGTTTGGCCACAAGCCGGCCGGGCGGCTCAGGCGCTACGCTCTTTGTTGAGTTGCGAGTCGGACTGCGGCTGCTTTATTAGTAATCCTTTTAGTTCGTTGCCTTCCACTTCATTATTGTTAAGTATGGTTTCATTGTGATTTTTGTTTAGGAAGTTCACACTCTTTAGGCGTGTAACTCTTTTGTGGTGTAAGCTCTACAACCACTTCACTGATCACTTTATATTTATTTACCGTTCTGTGTCTTCTCGAGTCCTAGGTCCATGTCGAGCAATACAAATCTTTTTTGTCAGTCTCCACCTTTTTATCTCTATCATTATATCTGAAAACTATATATGGAACGTATAAAAACTATAATAAATTCTGTCATAGATCGTTTTCACCGAATGTATTATGAATCATTTTTCGTGTCCAATAAAAGTCACACTCCATGCAATCGTAAAGTCCTTCATGATAACGAAAACAAAAAATCTGTCTCGTTACGTGAAGCCTCTGTTTACAAACAGTGGACGTTTTACAATCTTTACGATCTTGTCCGAAAACAGCCGAACGAAACCGATCGCTGATTTATAGACTTCGGAATAGCTCCCGTCTCTTAAACGCTCCGACCGATCGCTGAATTTACGACTTCATAGACTTTTATAACTGATTTTATCCGTCGTAAACTTTTATAAGGCGATTTGGGCGCTCATTAAGGCTAGGGCGCACTGGCCTCGAGCTTTGACACTTTCAAAATAGTCCAAAGAATTAAGTTTTACCTAACGTCTGCACAAAAAGACCTACCATCAGTGAATGAACAGTATGCGGTAAAATGTAACGCTTCAAACTAAAATAATAATTAATTATGGTACGTAAAAATTACTGAGTTACTACAGTTCTTACGTATAAAAATAAATTAAATACTATAAAAGGTTTCTAAACAGAATTTATTAGTTATTAAGCTTACAACAAAAATCAAGCAACAACTAAAGTTGAATCAGTCGACGAGTTTATAGTATCACATAAAAATAGATCGATTAGGTCGACGATGAATAAAAAGCGTATTAAATCATTAATAAAATAGATTTAGGACGTAATAAAGTGAGTTAAGTCGTCGATAAAGAGACGTAAACAGTTGTCGAGTCGTTGGAGCCTCGTAAACGGTCCGCCCGCCAGTTGTGTGGCCCCAACATACTATTTTTATAAATAATATAAGTAATAAAAGGAGCCCATTTGGTTACATATATTTTAATGTAATATTTTGCATAGTTAATTATTCACCATAGTAATAAATTTTGATCGATTTAAATTTCCACATCAATATATTTTTGATATCTGACTGTTACATCTTATTTTAATAAATTTTAAACATTTCACACCTGTATCTGTAAACACTAGAACTGCCAAAAGTCTGAATCTAAATTATAGCTCCGACGCGAAGAGCAACAAACAGACACCAATCTCTGTTATTTATTATATACGATTGGCATTAGAATGATTTAAGATACGGCGGAGGAGAGAATGTGTTTCATCTGGGATATTCTAATATTGTTACAAATAAAATAACATCCGAGGATTTTAATCTGAGGAATAATAAGATCAGATCACTGGCGAGAAGAAACGACGAAACTATTCACTATTGAAAGAACAATTGAATTCTGACAAAATAAAAAAAAAAATAGTCCCACTGTTATGTACCTAATCATCTTTCGTTACTAATGAAATGAATTGGTGAAGGATGATTAGATCGTGAAAAGAGTCAACACGAACAGGGTATTCTTAAAGCGTTTTATTTAAAGCCGACTCAAACGTCTATACTCTATACTCTATAAATACAACACGAATATCCCCAATCCACAGAGACGGGTCCACCTCAATGTATCATCATCTAATCTGTGTGAATGAGTCCTCTATTTTTACATACATTATTGGCGTTTATTTCGAGACACAATCACTTAAGACCGCATCGTGAATTAGATTATATCTGTACGATAAGTTTATAGGACGATAAAACTCGTATGATATTAGCGTAGTGAATAGTTTTATGGTTGTTTATGAAGGTGAGATGTAACACAGTTGCAGTGCGGTGCCTACTTTACTGACGATATCTCATCAACTAACGACCCGACACATCGATCCCTCTCCACTGTTTAGTGTTTATAACTGGCTGTAACCGCCTTATTATATTTGTATACTATACATTATAATATTCTATAATCATTACCTTTCCAGACAATTAAATTAGTTGCCGTCGACTGAGTTAGTTAAACTTTTATGTATCTTATATTAACTGATTCCAGTATCATTTGGGAGCTGATGAATCAGGTCGCGTCCCGTATATATTTGATGTATTTTGGCTCTGTTCAGTCAGTCATTCTGAAATAACTCCCTCTAGTCACATTCATTAATTTAATAGTAACTTTATTTAAGTATAATAATTAATCCAGATACCTATTTATATGTTATTATATCGCCAGTTTGATCTGTCTCTCATCCACATTCCGATCGCTGTGATCTCGTCCTCGGTCTGGTGTGACGGTTGCCTAGCAACGACCTGCTAGTAAACATCATTGACGGAATTTCCCGAATCCACACGAAACGATCCAAAGCTAATAGAAACAGAATGATTCAAAAGACATTAATTATTATTAAGACGAAATATATACAATATACATATATTTATTATGATTCACATACTCGTATGTTAACTTCTTTTAAAAGATGTGTTTTTTGTTTCGTATGTATTAATATATTTCATCCACATTATTATAGTCATGAAAAGATACCTATACTTATTTACTCTATGTAATTCACCGATCATATGTCCGTGAAACTTATTTTTACTTTTTTTATTAGAGACCGTTTCCATTCCACCTGACTCGTTTTTACCGTCAACATCTCGTGAGCGTGTTAGTATACACTCATGGTAAGTGGTCGCGTAAATCGGACGACTGTTAATTCATAAAAACTAATATATCCTTTATACATATTAATATGAACACATCAATGGAAATCGAGTTCATATGACAGGGTTGTCGACGTCCGATATAATAATATACGATAACAAAAAAAATACTGATAATATATCGTATGATAGATTTATTGGGGATATTTTCGGGGCAATTAGTTTCTATCAAAGTATTATATATTTTATATGTTTAATATTTAATAGGCATTTTTTTTCTTAATATTTCGACACCCGTCACCCCCGTCCCCTGCCCCTGTCCCCCGTCCGGTGTCCCATACGTGCTCGCTACATATAACGGTAGCGTTTTACATATATTCAATTTGTAATGTAAATCATTTTAAATTATTATCAATAAAATAATTATGAGATCGGATGTCTAAATCAATACGTCGCGTCGCGTAAGGTTCCATCGTCTTGAATATATTTCCAATATATTAAATGTTAAATGGTTTTTATAATTTTCGTTCGTCCTCCATGTTGTGTCTTAATGTTTGTTTATTCATATCTCGTTCTTTAGTTGTCTATTATATTATATAAAGTGTTCCGTATATAACCAGTCATATATTTGTCGGAGTCTCCGCTACCTGGCCCTCGTGTCTCGTGTCTCACTAAATCTATCTGAATAATGGTCAACAAGGCGGTTGTCATCCCCGGACGAGTTACTAATGCCTCTAGCAGCGACGTATTTATTAATACACATACATATATTGACAAATTATGCCTATTATATTGTAAGACAGATATTTATATTATCTTAATATAGCTTACTCGTGTATGACGGTCAGCGCGATGGTTGTGTCCGTGAGGTGGAGACTCGACAGTGAATGTTGGTCTGTGTTTGAGTAGTCCCAGTGTCAGTTGTCGATATAAAGAGACCGGTATCGATGTAATCGTTCAAATCGATATATTGTTATTGCTGGATCGACTTCAAAATATAAAATACACTATTAAATATTATATTTGCATATATTTTTTTTTATCGTAACTTTATAATCGTCTACCGACTATATTAAAATAACTCCACGTGTATGATATGAACAGAGCAATAAATTTATTTATATTTATTATAATGTATATGTCTTTAAAAATAATTAATATAAAATAAAAAACAGAATTTAAAGTTGCTCGTATCGTCTAGTTATATCAAATGTGTCCAAGTTAAACTAGTGTCAGTTTTCATATACCATACATACGTATATTATAACGTTTTTGTTTGAATGAATGAAATCAGTGGCTGTTAATCAGTCTCTGAATGAGTGAGTGAGTGAGTGAGTGAGAGTTTCATTCGTGTGTTAAATTCGACTTTAAATTTATGTTAATGTGTTCGTCTACTCGGCCTGCATCGTTTTAAGTGCTTCGACTGACGGACGAAGGTGGCCGCTAAAATGGCGCTCCATAACTTACATATATGTACATATATTGTATAATGATGTTAAAATGATTAGAATTAACATGTGTTATACATAGATATTATCATAATATTTGATTTCATCATAATTTAAAATATTTTAAACTCGTATGTTAATTAACAGATTCAATAACCTCAAACAGCCTCTTGTCGTACGGTCGATGGAAATTTTGGCCCTGTTTTAAATTCTAAATATCGATTAGTGTGATAATTAAATAAAGTTTATGTCAGCTACTCTTGTTTATAATCGTTCTCTTATTTTAATGAATTCACAGCTTTCGCCTGTTATTGATGTCGATCCTGAGACAACGTTCAGTTTGTTTGGCGTTTATATTAAGCGATTGAATTAAAGCTGGTCCACGTCCAGGTGTCAGGTGTACAATGTGAACTGATATCCGCAAGTTCTGTGTTCAATCCTCATTCTGTAGAGCGTCATTTTAGGCGTCTGACGTAACTTCTTATAGAAATCATGAAATTTAAAACATACTTAAATTAGAGTGTGAGTTTGTTTATCTGTGGAAGTGATATTTATTGAGTTTTCAATAAATCCACTTAACTACCTCTTGGTTTCGGTTATTCCCATTCCAATTCCAGTTTTTAGTTAGTTATTTTAAAAGCTTGTTTAAATTGATAAGTAATTTTTATGTTTCGTCTCATAAGTTTCATTGATGGCACATTTTCTTCATTTTGTTTCTGTCGTGGGGTCTGCAACCAGCTACCAACAGTCTACAACGCGTTATATCCTTCGACACAATCTATGTCAATAATAAGTTATAGTGAATACGTCAACGTTGTTTACAGTGAGGTTATAATGCGGGCTGTGAAGCCGCGAGCCCAGGTCGTTTACAGGCTATATGACTTAACACGGCGTGACGCGCACCACGATCAACTTTACTGATGGTGGTGCAAGACGTAGACGGACAGCGGTGCGGACAGGCGAGACACACACAGATTAATCGCGAATCATGTTTGAGATAAACACTTAAAGAATCAATTTTTAAAAATAAATAAAAACGAAAAACTCATTTGTAAGAAACAATATATTAGTTAGCGGAGAAAACTGAGTCAAGATATGCAGAAAGTGAAGGGTTCGTGTCCCGCTCGCTTCGATGTTGTCTTTATAATTCAAGTGATAACTTTGAAGTATTCTTCATACTAGTAATGATACTGCAAGACCTTCATATGATTATTGTAATGTAACAATATATAGTAGTGTTATTAGTGCGTCCTAAATTACTTTTCTCAATACTTGGACCAGCCGAGAGCTCTATCGTTGATAAATTCTATCAATAACAGTGGCGAGAGACGTCGGGTGCCTTCAATAGTATTTACCCCCTCGAGTGTGAAATAAGTAGTTTAGTTTAACTTGACTCCCGCTCTTTGTCATTATCGATTATTATCTTTGTGAATAAATATATCGCAATCACGGAGTGCATTTTCTTAGTTTTCTATTATTACTCTGAGTATTTCAAGAATATTCTTTATAGAGGTGAGGTCAGTATTATAAGTCGTATGAAGCGTGTATAAGTCGGTGCAGTAAAACTCATTCGCTAAGTATGCGGTTTCGCCATCTCAGGTAAATACCTAATCTATTGGCAACTGCTGACTGACAACCGGTCTTATGGGGCAGGTGTACTTACGTCAGCGTGTCATCCGAGCGCTCGTCAGAAGCCATATTGGAGTGTATATGATTTTGTCGCAGATTTTAAATGCGGCTTAAGTGCTCTCTCACATTAGCGATATTTTGGTCATTTTATTCCCGTCGTCGTCACTCTATAAACCGAACGCTCGTTGAGGTATCGAGTTGTTACAAAAACATCAAAAATTAACATAAACCGGACGGCGTGCCAAAAACTTTTTATATGAAAGGTCTCGAAACGTAACATATTAATTTGGCTCGATGTAACCCGATGCTTGTGACATTTTAAAGCGATCTATATCGTTTGTAGTCCTAGTACTTAGTGTGAATAGTCACATTTCAACTATTATGTTCAACTAATTTAGTGCCAATAATTCATTATCGTAAAGGCCTTCAGTCAGTTCCCACAGTTGTAGTCTAGGCCGTTGATCAATAGGAGTGGTAATGTCACGTCCCAGCTATGACTTATTCCGTCGTGATAGTTCAACTGTTGGCGTGAGGATGTTTTGATCGATGCCTCCTTACTTCATATTTTCCGGGATGACGTCAATTTAATTGTAATAAAAATAACTTCAAGTTCGGACCATACGAAAGTTCGACACGTAATTGTTCATTCTGATAGTAAAAAAAACCTTCCTCCTCCCATTCACGAGACAAACGTCCGCCTCTGATCCTGTGATTCTTCAGACAATTTCAAATAGATCAATCTCGACTCGGTGTCTTGTGTGATTACTTGGAGGCTTAATGGTGACGAGGGGTAGGGAGGGAGGGGGTTACGGGACCGTGCGGGGGTGGTAGGGGCCGGGGGGGGGGTGCTCGAGGAAGAGGGGTTCAGACACCTGTGGAATACTTGTTGCTCGTTCAACTTTTTTCGCGGTTTCACTGACTATAGACATTTGTAGTTTTGTCCAAGTTTTTCATCCGTGTGTAATATTTTAAGAGGATCTTTGAGTGAGTTAACTTATTTTAATGCGTCGAACGTTTCCCACTGTCGTATAGTAACTTTCACATTATAATAATTCTATTAATATTTTAGCCGTAATAAAGGTTTCATAAATAAGGCCAGCACACCTTGTGAATCTCGCGATGCAGTGTCTACGCAATTTATTACGCCATTATACGTCATGTCCGTGCGTCCCGGAGTTGCGATACACCGTTACATACAATCACTAAATATATGTGGCTTACTTCAAAATAGAATAGACATCGGGAGCTCACACTGTTGATGTGAGGACATGTAATACTCCTCCTTAATGATGTCCTACACACTATCTTTGATTTATGTGTTATTCATGTGTGGTGACGACTAATGCCTCTGATATGCATATATTTAAAATCGGCCTTCGTAAAACTAAAAGCTTATTACATATTTTATTTTTTGTGCAACTATAATTGGTTGGTGGAAATCGTACCTGAGAAACCTCTTACCGTGGAAGCTACTCCGCCGTACGTCTACAATTTTTATTGATACGAGATAGTATTAACTTCCTAATAAGTGATGCTGTAAAGAAATTCCGGGATGATTGCGGGATCGCGCGATTTATTGCAGTGAGTTGGGTCGGATGCGCGTACGCAGCGATAAAACGACGCTATTATCATCAAGCGTTAGGGTGGAGGCGCACTAGGAGCTTCACGGAGTTTCACTTGTAACTAGAATAATTTATTAAAAATTTAAGTTTAATTTAAAATAACTTAAGTTGAGGTAAAATAAAAATACTTTACGTGTAAGTAATAGTTTATCTGAATGTTAGTGATTTCTCATTAGCGTGTGTTCGACTCCTGTTGAGTCTGCACCTTTACAGTAAGACAGGTAATGTCTTGTATATTACGTACGCTCAAGATGCATCTTATCATTAATTGCCTTTCTCTATTGCCGTGATTTACGGTTATCAGTACTAATCTTGAGCCATTCAATTATGATTACCTAATATGCGTAAATTATATTCGTCGCGGATTAATTTCAAAATACATATAAACTAATTAAATATTTTCTTGCCTTTCTTTAAGGTAGTCTCCCAATGGTTGCTTACTCCTGTCCTTAAATTATTAATAGTGCTTTTTTAATATTATTTTCAATTAAATGATTTGTTTCTAAATGGGCTCCATATATTGGAGGTGAATATTTTTAAAAGCTCCATTAGTTATGAGTTGTTAGGAATCGACATATTTTCCTAACAACTTATCGTCTACGAGTTACATCTAGGAACACTCTGGTAAGAGTAATTCCCTTCACCGCTGTGTAATTTTAAGTTCAACTTACTGTTCATAAAGTTTTATTATAGGTCCTTTACTTCAAATAGCCCGATAAAGTTTAGTCTTTTGTGATTTTTCCTTCGATCAACTATTATAAGATTTTGTCATAAAAGTAGTAAATACATTTCATGAATTTTTCATCTGTGACTTTGGTCATGATCCCGCTGTATTATTGGAATAATAGAAGTCCATGTAAAATGCAGCCATATGTTACTGCATGTTTATAATTTCATTCAACGTTACTTTTTATGTGATTGAAAAAAAAATGCGTAAACACATTAAGTCAAGTACAGAGAACAGTGACAGGCAAAAACTATAGTAGGTACATAGAGCACAGAGCTTATGATTGAGTCACGCAGCCGCTATCCTTAGCCAATGATCCACACAATACAAACATCTTTACAATACTAATAAAAACTTATTTCGATCCATCCAATGGCATCCTATGGAGCACGTCTCTCAGTAGTTGGAAAATGATAATGCACCGTGCCGGATAATAAATAAACCCTCATCATTTACATTGTGTGAGTGAGAGAGATGGACTGACATGTGTGTGTGTCTATGTGTGTGTGTTTGTGTGTGTGTGTGTGTGTGCACACTCCCGCCCACGATGCGCCCGCGTCGCTTGTCACACTTTTTCTGCAATAAACTTGATGTTAAGTTGGACAGTCGTATATTTCAATTTGCTATGTCCTGCAGTCACTGCAGTCTGAGTACACTGGAACACTTCTTGTGTTCTGAGACGTTACATTACTAAATCAATTTTTATAAAGGTGAGGCACCATACGTATCGTTTATATGTGGGCAGCGTACTTTATGAATGTGATGTTAAATATAAATTAAGACTTTATTCCTTCGTCCGGTGGTACGGAAGCTACTTGTCCACGTGACTCACTCCTAAATGAACTTTAACAACGATTTCACTTTTCCGTCTTTGGAGTACGGCGTCAGTCACATTTGTCACCTCATACCTTCCAATTTATTATCGGATTCTTAAACGATCACATTTACTTGATTTGAATTTCAAATCCTCGTCATTACATTTGAAGGTCGCACTCTCAATAGCGATGCTTGTACAGAACAGTGTCGAAGCGATGTTAATGCCATTAAACTTGTTTCCACAGACTTTACATTTGATGTCTGAGAGCATGTAGGCACTGTCATCTTATATTTAAGTATTAAAAATGAAAATAAATATTGCCTACTTATTGCATATAAGGAATGTGCAGTAAAGTACGTCATTTGAACGACTCTCTGTATATTATTATAAAATCAAAGCCTTTTGAAAACTCAAACAACACGGACACGTGACACCCACGGATGTCACACGAAGGTTTCTTTGGATACGTCGGTTTGTCTTATTTTTGCTATTATTGTCTACTTTACTCGAGGTCAGCATAAAAACGTATATCTTGTCGGTTTTATTTATAAACTTATAATACGAAAGATAAAATTTTCAGACAACCGTCGCATTATTATATTTTTATGTACATTAATACAGTATCATTGCGCACTAGTCACCTGCTTAATGTATAAACATGAATAGTGTGAAGATCAATCAATAAATGTCTGTACTGTTTTCAACTCGATGAAAATATAATAATCAATAGTATTGTTATATCTCTATTATTTAATTTGTTTGAACATTAACAATCTCGTTTCGGCACTAGAGGAAGACGCCCGGTCCAGCGCGACAATAAATTGAAATGAGTTGACAAGACGCTAAGATGAGAACGGTATAAATATCATTAAAAATATCGTAAAATCCTTTCAATTGGAATTATTATATAGTTTCAAATAAAACGGAGCGGATCGTCTGATAGTAAACTGTTAACTAATAAGGCAGTATGTTAAGTGTATTATCTTTCAATATTCCCTGCAGCTCGTCTTCATTAAGGCTGCCATCTATAGCTGCAATAATTGCTTAACGTCATTACCGGTGACGTAATTGCATCCGATCCGCGTCTTAGTCTTGTCTTGTTCGCTGTTAAAAATTAGGTCAATCAACTTTACTACCGCTTCTACATTTAATAAAATCTTCATAATTCTTTAATCACATTCCATGGGTGTATTGAGAGGTTGCGTCTCATCCTATGATAAAAATATGTTTTTATTTTGTTGTATGCTACATCGTGAGGTGAGTCTTCATCTTCATGATACAATGGCTCAAACATAAAGCAAGTCAGTAATAATGGTTTCTTGTGTTTGATTACAAAACATCAATAATTTTATAAACAAAGTGTAACAATTGACTGTTTGAACTATTTCCGTATAGCTCAGCTCGCACCTGTTTTCCTCATTTGGCAAGAACAATGCTGTTGCACTTTAAATGATTGCTGACTCATGGGCCAATAACCGCGTTAGTTGTATTGGGATTCCAGCACAAAGGAAGCTAAGCTACTGCTAGCTTAATGAGATCTGTTTATGTACACCTGTATAAGATATGTATGCATTAAACGATCATTCAAATTTTACATTAAGCGAATTGTTATTTATTTATATCGTTGTAAAATGTGAATTCAGAGAAACTGTCGGTGACATTATTTATTAGGACCGTTTCACATTAATTTCAGAAATTATTTAATCTTTAAAGTTTCAACGTTGGTACAAATTAAAGAAGTATTAAATTATAAATAGCGCTATCCGCATTGAATAGACCTAAGTTTAGTACAATGATAAAAAGCTACTTAATGGTTATTAAAAGACGCGTCAGAGGGTCCGTCTGATTAAATATACAGCCTCCCATTAGGCCAGTCTGCAGTAATCTATTCTATGGCGCACCCCTTCGCGTTAACAATTCAAAGAGGAAAAAACGACCATCCTCGACGTCTTGTGATACTGAGCCCATGTGTTTAATCATATATGTGTGTACCTTTATTGAATATCTTTTAATTCATTAAGTCTCCATACCCACATAAGGTTTAATCTATCCGTTATTTTCTTATGTATTTCAATGATGTAGAGTTTCTTTCTAATCTCTGATAATAAGAAAACTTCTACAATACGAATGAAACTATTACATAAAACTTGATTTGTACCATGGAACACATGAACGTCTCCGTCTTAATCAACTTCTGATGAACGTAACTCAATACAACTGCTCCAACTGTTGTCATTAACAAGATATTCAATTTTCCATTTAATGTATGCATGTCTGTGATGGCGAGTGACCAAGATGGAAGTACATTATCAAGTCTACACCAGTAAAAAAACCAGTAGCCACTCACATATGAAACATTTCACCCCACCTTATCACGAGACACCTGATTCTTTTTGCCCTCCAAAATGAAGCGTCCAGTAAAGGGAAGTGGACCCCACTCCTGCTTTCGACCCCGTCAGACCCCACATATCACCCATCCCAGGCTCAACCACCCACTCGGGGTTTAATTAAAGTCCAGTATAAGGTTTTAGCGCGTCTCTACCTTTGATAGGTTCTTGTCGTTCAATTGAATGGATTTTTTTTTGTGAATTAGGGGATTAAGGATCGATGGAAGGGTTGAGTGTCCGTTTGAAAGGATCGCTTTGAAAACGTGTGTTTGATGAAACGAATGTGCTTAAACTGCTTGAGGAAAGAGATGTCTAAGTCTTTTGAGTCAACTTATTATTAAATATTAATTGCTTCATCAAATTAAGCGGCTTCCTCAGTGAGTTATGATACTGAAATGAGTTACAAATTTATCACATACATATTTTTCATTTGCTAAAATTATTTTGTTTTCTGTCAGAAACAAAAACTATATAATATAATTTAAGAAAGAACATCGGACAAACGATGTTTATCTGTATTCCAAAGTGAACCTGATCTCTGACTGTTAATGAACTTTTATAAAATGTTAATTATGTCTCACTTGATATTCTTAAATTCGTCTAAAGATCAAAATTATCATAAGGGAACCATCACTGGGTCAGTGTGAGCCGTTTTCGTTATATTTGTATTCTGGTATGTATATTTCTTCATCAAGCCGACCTCCTCTGCCCACGCTCGTTCCTAACCCGCGCAGGAGTCGCCAACCGTTTTATATTTATGCTTTAACGAAGTTCATTTGACATGTTTATTTCGTGCCTCTTTTTATGGGGTTTTTATGGGTTACGGAAAATCAGGTGTTGAACGTAATGTACTTATGTTTGTTTAGCGCTATGAAATTTTTTACTAGTTATTTATGTAAATAACACATAAAAAGAATGTTTATCTAATTTGGTTATAGGAAATGAGATTTGATTTGATGTTATCGATCGTAAAGAAATTGTTCCATCATAACTTAATATTTATTTACTACTCGATAACATTGATATGTTTACTTTAATATACTTTTACCAATCAATTACGATGTTATGTTTTCAAATATTAAGTTTTAAATCATCTCATAAAAACATTAAGAACTGTGTTTTTAAATTAATTATATTTCGATATATATGTATAAACATAACCGAGACTTTTGCGAGGACTCGTTTAAATAAAGCTAATGTTTTTGGATTTACTGCACGTTTTTTTAACTATTTTTTTCTTTGTAGCAACCGTGATCACGATCAGACGAGACGGAAATTTTCGTCGTCGGGACTATGTAGTTTTTAAAATAGTAAAAAACACGTATTATATCCGATAATCTTTGTATTATTGAATTGTATGTATAGCTCTATATATGTAACTTTATGTGGGGTGATATACGTTAATGTTTCATTTCATATGTCATCAATTAACTCTAAATCGATCCTCTAAAGGCGGAGGACAGACGAAAGTAATTGGGCATAATTTAGTCCGCTTCAAATGAGTCGCAGTCGGCGTTTTTTTTAGGAAAAGGTCGTATTTATTCGATCGCTTTATCTGTAACATGAGTTCATACTTTGTATATCTAAGTTTAAACTAAACCAACATCCCGGAGTGAGATGACGTATCTTAATTAAGGAAAGCATCTGTCGCTGCTAGTTTTCTTCTCGAAGACGTCGCTCGTTCTGTCTCTTACATACATTCCAATTATGATACATTATGTGAATCAGTCATTTCAGTAATGAGGTACCTGGCCCTGTAATTACACAGCATCCATTGCCGCCCCGCTGAGGCTCTGACACATAGATTAACTTGTCACGCTGTAATCGATACGATGCGATTATTGGAGGTCAAGGTCCGCTGTTTGATTTTAATCCTAACTATGGAGCTCGTTATGAATGACGGTTATTGTAGGAAACTTGTTACTTGAAGATCATCCGCCATTGTTGCTTTCTTTTATTAGTTTTGATTATAAATGTGTTGTGGGTTTAACTCTGTTTGGGGTGGATCACGTTTTTGGACCATACTTTTAAACTAATTTCAAAATGTATTGCAATACAATAAATGACAGTTATGCAAGTCGTAACTGTGGCTATTATCAGTAGCTCTAACATATGGTATTGTGGAACATTTCTACAATCCACTGTTGATGACAGCACGCATAGCTTCGAGTGATGAGAGCTTAGCGAATTACACCCAGCTTCACTACGATGGTTCCAATGTGATTTCTTAATCTTATGATGATGGGCATTGTGACTACGAATATAGGTTCTCAATTAATTCTCGAATTAGATTTAATGACCTATCATATTTATGATAAATATCACCTAGATTTTTTAAATTAGTTTTACACACACTTATAATTATCTATTAATATTATCCGAAAACTGTAATTCAAAATAGTGCTGAGGTGTTAATGTTATTAGATAGGATGTGACTCTGTGTGGGGCACAGGATGTCGTCAAAGATGCGTTAAGTTCATGTATTAAGGTGATGTCACATAAGATGAAGACAATAGTGACGTCACAGGCAGAGCGGTGACCGCAGCTCGTAGTCGCCGGTCAAACGATGCTTCATTGGTCAGGCTTTGGTTACTGAGATATTACTATAATTATATTGCTCTGAAACCTGCGGCGATCTGTATGGGATGTGGGATTCCATTGCGAAAGATCGAACGATCCACAGCCATAGACCGTCTGTGAGACCTGTATTATAATATAAACTGAATGTAGTGCGACGATAATAAATATACACAGAAAGGAACAATATAAAAGATGCTGCTTTCAGAGGAACAAATCACCTGACTAATAAAACCGAATGCCTTATAAAGTACTCAAATTAAAACCCCAGCTCAGGTCGTACCCCGAGATGGTACTAAAGAACGAAACTGAAACTCGACTCCTCCAAGACTCGTAAACCCTCCTTGCTCCCTCGCCACTCTTCTAAAATCTCTGCAAGAATTGCATAACGCTAGAGCGAGATACAGCTACACGATACAAGGAGCGCGAGAGGGATGGAAAGTTTTGCAGTTGTCATAATTTTAGCAGACAGACTTATAATAAAGATAAACCGGGGTTTGGAGTCTTATTTATTCTGAATTAAACAGTTTTTAAGCTGTCTTTATGAGATTTCTTGTTTAGATATGTGTTTCATACAATATCGACGTATTCATTATAGCAATTCATAGAAAATATATAAAGCTAAATAATAATACATGACGTGGAAAAGTTCTCCTACAATGACTCACAACTCACAATGTTTAACGTTCTATTTAACTTAGACTTTTAGAAATGAAACATAATGTGGAAATAGTTAGTACCTGATTAAAAT
The DNA here is from genome assembly GCA_010014825.2 of Danaus melanippus. Taxonomy (NCBI): domain Eukaryota; kingdom Metazoa; phylum Arthropoda; class Insecta; order Lepidoptera; family Nymphalidae; genus Danaus; species Danaus melanippus. The sequence goes on from JAAAKD020000473.1 coordinate 535,218, forward strand.
AATGTTAATAAATGGAGGATAAAAATTTCCAAGAATATCTTTAAGATGGGTCCTGAGACCTAAGTTTCTCTAACCGTTTCTATATGTTAAACTCCTTAGATGTCAAACTGTGACGCATCAATGAACAGGTAAGCTGATGAGTTACCTGTTCTCCGGCCGTGATCCGTTGAGCCTCCCTTAGATAACATCGTACTTCGCACTGCTGTCCAGATTACAGGCGAGTCCTGCGACAGTTTTGGTCACCTACCTTACCTGTTTCAACATTTGACATGTTGATTGTTAATTAAATTTTCCTTCCATTGTTTCAATCTTAATAGTCATTACAGTCCTACTCAATACCGAGGAGTATAGGTTTCATCTTGAAGTTTTATCTCAACTGTATAGAATAAGATACAGTTGTCTGAATGACACTCGCTCTGGAATCTCCCAGATGAGGCGATTCAAAAATGAACTACTCTCAACTTTAACCATTCAGTTTGCATTTCCATTTTACTGTCTACGGTAGGTATGTGCTTCATGCCATTTAAGTTTCAGTTATAACCTGGCTTAATGCGAGACTTGGGGACTTTTTATCCCGATTACTTTTAAAAATATTTGAATTACCTCTCACTGAAAACTATATCACTTATATGATTATGTATAGTGTCAATTCAAAGTGATTCTTCGTTTATGTTCCTGCAACAAAGTTCTTGAATTTATAGCTGTTTAGTTGATGAAGGAACTTTCGCTTGAAACAACAGTGACTTCATCAAATGTAGGTACTGTGTTGGAGGAGGGCAACAAACTGAGTTCTGAGGGCGCACAGTCCTGTCCTTCAGGCCAGTAGACACATTTCTATGCTAATACTATGATAGTGAACAGCGAAGTTGCTTACTACTTAACTTTCATCTGAGAATGCATAAAAGATCAAGGAGATAACGCGTTTATAATAACACAGAGAGAGGACTTGAAGAGATGCCGTTTTGCCACTTTCCATACTTTTGAATTATCCTCGTATTTATAGGGATATTGTTCGCCTTTAGAATTCATGTAGGTATGTTTCAAATTGTTACTCGTTTATTTTAAGAGTTAGATAGCGTTCTAATAATCATATATTTACCTATAAACTTTTGATACATTCTTCAACTATTTTATTTGTACGTGAATATTAAATAAGAAATAACAAGTTTACTCTTAACAAAAACTAAAAAATATTAAAGTTGCAATTCTTTTAATAACATAACATTTGTTATATAACTTACAAACAATGAGTTTCATCTCGTTGGTAATCAACATTGCAGAGCACGGTTCGTCGTTGTAATATTTTAAAATAAATTGCACTCGTTGCAGGTAAGTGGGGTATAATTTATCCGGACGTGCATCGGATCTATCAAGCGCGTTATCAATCATATGTCTTATCAAAGATAGCGGCGCTGAGTGTCAGACACGCCTTGTAATACATTGCGCCGTTTGATGCGGACTTCCCTCTCAAACTACTTTCTATACTAAATGTTTCGATAAAATGTAAAAACGTACCCTTTACAAGGACAATTACATTAACAGATTTTTATACATGATCAAATGTTTGAACAAAGCTATGCGTAATGTACCTGCGGGATGAAATCTGTAAATTAACCCGCCTTAATTAATCAAGAGCATAGACCGAGATTGTGCCGGAGCAGCTACGCGTACTTTCACTCGCCTTAGCCGGATCATGTCCTTATATTTAATTAGAGCCTAATGAATTCCATCTGGGGTATGGTCGCGGCCTAATTAAAAGTGGAATGCGACGTGTCGCCTCTAAAAAGGTTTTAACTTCTGTGTTACGCTGTCTTCTGTTTGGATCATTCATTTATTTTCTTCGGCACAGGTTGCTATAACTTTGTGGTTCTATTTTCATTTTATGATAAATTCTAAATGTAATATTCAAAAGAAGGTTAAAACCTTTTCAGATATTTATCGTGCACGAAAAGTTTTATGGTAACAATATGTGAGACTTGTATAAAGCTCTGGGAAATCCTCTGACTAGTAGCAGTCATAACGTCAAAGTAGTAGAGTCGGATGCGCTGCGCCCGCGCTCTCGTGGATCTGATAGGCTGCCTTCAGCGCCATCTATCGTCGCGAGAGCAATCTAAATAACGAGTCGATCGCGCGATAAATCGTCCCCGTCTCGTTCCCGCCTCGCCGCTTGTTAGGTGCACTTAATTAATGACCGCTCTCAATTCTTGTTTCCTTACAGCCATTATGATTTTCTATAAGAAAATGGTTAATGCATTGAATCGATACTTAACGGGTAATTGACAGCTGAGTGGGATTATAACGATGCTCGGCTTGTCACTCACATAAACGAATTGTTTTAAAATAATATTTTACTATCGGAGCGACGTAAATGATCAAAGAGTTTATAATACGATTTATAAATGTATTCGACCTATCAAATACAAAGTTTTATAATACTTTTTTGAGATCATTACACGTCA
>JAAAKD020000473.1:585597-596383 GCA_010014825.2 Danaus melanippus
GGCGGGTGTGGGGTGTGGGGAGTCCCCCCGTTCGTCTTACTTATGACTGACAGGCGGACAGCTTGAGTGATTGAGAGTGACTCGAAGTATAATGCGCTCCGGCGAGCTACCGAAACACTCCGTAAGATCTTATCTCACCGGCTTGTCTAAATGATTCATAGCTTAATGTTTTGCTGAATAAAGCCGTATTTAGTCTGCCTCCATAATGAAGATACATTGTTATGTTGTATAAAATACTATGCAGTGTTATTATGAATTAAAATATGGTTTTTAATGCGCTCTGCGAGGTGTTCGCAATTAGAAATTTTGCTGCGAAAAGTGCCTTCGGTTACCCAGGCGGTTACTCTTTGTTGAAGTCCATGTATCGTCAGAGATAAATTCATCTTATAAATTTCAAGAGAAATTGAAGCTATTCACTCAAGATTTCTTCATTATAAAGGTAAAACAAAAATGTACAAGACATTCCTCGTGATGTTGTAACACGCGGAATGTGTTCCTTAATTTGTATTCATAACATTTTATCCATACAACATAATTCGCAATTAATTCATCACTAGATAGCCAGCACGCAACCTTACCCGACAGTCAGTCGGACGGACGGACAGACAGCTAATCCCGACTGCGTCAAGGTACTGTCATTATACCCTGTATTATCTCTCCTTTTATTATACACGTCTCAAGGATTTTTGCAATATTATGATGCGTCTCTCTACTGGTTTATAATCGATTTAATATTAAATGGGTCTGAGCATGAAATTCAATTTTAAAATTACTGTATATCATATAATTTTTGTCAAAGTTATAAATATTTTCATAGTTTATGTTTATTCTGAATCCTATGTCTTATGAATTTTTGTGAATTTAAAATACTATATTTATTTTTTACAATAGGATCCATCTGTCCGTTTAGCATAACACACGTTTCTGATTCCCTAGTATTATTCACACCTCACCTGTGAAGTACCAGGCGTGCATGGGCTATTAAAAGGTTGCAAATTATTCATCACTTAATAAATTATTTATATGCTATGTTCAACTTTAAAAGGTTAACAATAAGGTATAAAATTGCTCGCATGAACGATTCACAAGTTTTTATAGAGTGGGAGTCTAACACGATGATCGTTCGACAATTTGATTTGGAAAATATCGCTTAAGTCTAGTTGTAAATAAGTGTCGTAGGTGTATGCTTGTTCGATTCCCCTCCATGCATGTTGTTCTGTGTGTGGCTCCATAAAGAGTGACTCTTGTCAGACATTTATGTCCGAGTTTTCGCTGAAAACACGTATGAGCAAACAATAGGTCTCGACTAGAGGAGGGGCATAGAATCTGATCAAATTCTAATAAGACATAAAATCTTTGAGTTATAAAGTAAATATAAACGTTGATGTAAGGTCGTTAACCTGCGTACAAAATAATGCCCTGTAGGCTAATTATGTCAACTGTCAATCAAGTCTTGATTGAATCAAGGGGTCGCCCGAGTCAGGGCAGCTGTTCGCTACTCGTTTTATAATAAACTCGCCTGAATTGACATACCACTCGTATCAGCGATACTAGGATGTACTTAGCTAATATATAATATACATATTTATAAACTGTCATATTTTTATTATAGAAATTTAAAATGCCACATGTTATCTAAATTGTTTTTAGCATTACCTCGATTCTTAAATTATCAAATGCTTTATTTATCTTAAATAATGATTTCATTTCTGTTTTATTAGCGATAAAACCGATCACGACCATGATAAGCCGTCATTAGTGAATACGGTATTTATGTTATAGATTCAAATGATATATTTAATCCTACGAATATGGAAATGTCGAAGAGCAAAATACGTCGGCTCATGAAAATATTCGTTGAGATGTTATCGTGAAAAAAATAAAATTTTTATATGCTATAGTTTAGACGTGATTTTAGGAAATCCGTGGAAACGAGGGGATTAGTCGAGCGGCTGCAGAACACTACAAAGATAATAATGATAAAAGAATTTGGACAAATAGCTTCATATCAGTTAATAACATAATATGCGACTGATCTATTTCTGTTACCTTTATCTGATAAGGATTTAATATCAAGGTACGGACTAGAGATGTTACTGTGGGGCTTACAATACTCGGATATGCGAAGATTTTGGGAAATATATATATTTTTTTACTTTTAATACGAACATGCAATCAAATTTCTAAAGTTTCTAAAATCAGTCAAGTCAATCCATACAGACGTTTAAATCCAATAAGAGTTTTATGGGAGAATTCAAATTAGAAACACTATTTCCAATTATATTAGGTATATGTTTGGTATGTTGACAAAATCTTGTTGTAATCATTACCAGCCCCAATATCTTCGGAGCACTAGGTAGGTACCTACTCAATCAGACTCATAATAATCCACGGTCGATATAAACGGCTATCAATAATTCGCGTTCACAACAAATAAATAATATTTGATTAAAACGCGATCATGTAATAATTCATATTAACGTTGGCAGGTGAGTCTGTGTTGTTGTTATACCTACTCTAATATAAAGCCGTCCGTCTTTGTCGCTCGTGACGTGAGAAGACTTCCTCACCGCGGCGCTGGGCAGGTGCGACCGGGTGTAACGCATAGTATCAACATATCAGAGGAATTATTATTCATATTCTCAATCACTCGTTTATTGAAATCGGTGTGCTTAATTTATTTGGAAAGTTTTTTCACAACACGTCATTACACTGATGTCAATCTCATCGTTCAGCAGTCGAGACCATCACGTGTGTCGACACTTACAATACAAACACCCTGATATATTTTAAATCACCGTAAAAAAAAGAAAGAATTTTTCTATATTCTTAAAATTTCGTCATCATTGGAGGAGATTTGAAATAAAAATGATAATTTTTTTTTATATTACAAAGAAAATATTTTAAATTTACACAACATTGAAAACTCCCATGGCAGGATAACTGACACGTAGTCTGTTTATCGATTCGTTGCAACCTCACTAACGGACGTCTCTAAGAAATGGTTGGAGTGACGTAAAGCTTGACAGGTCCCGCTTGCAATTTGAGACGAAGTGTACCACCCGCCACCGTACAGCGCGCTTATATCGTTTTATTTACTGGAGTCTGGATCTTAAATGTTGTTGTAGCCACAGAATTACATTTTAATTTACTTGACGATCTATTATACATTTTACATTATATACAAATGAAATGACTATTTACAAATTTAAAATATACTTAACAAATCGTTGACAGAACATTTTCACGGACAGAAGATTATTGTGAGTGTAGTGACCATTACGTTAGTACGTGTGGAGTGAGGATCCTCTCTCACGAGGCACGGGGATCTCGCAGAATATGACACTAGAACAACATGCAAAAATAATATCTATTAGTGATGTATTATAATATACTCCGTTAATTCATTTATCGACTAGTTATCATTTGAGTAATCCTGTCCCCGCTAGTCACACTCACTGACGTTTATTCCTCAAGGGTCCGAAGGATTCCAGCTCTCCTCTTGACTTTATTATATTAGACAGCGAATAAAATAAACACCTCGGTAAGCTAATTTTCAATTTTAAATATACACTTTAATACAAATTTATAGACTTGGCTACATACTATTTCGATGGATAAAGTTATTTAAATACATCATATTTTTTTTGTAATTGTAACTTTAGAGAATATAATATAAAAATAAATTTTTGGTCAATTAGCACACTAATTAAATCAAAGAAACCGGCTCTGTTCCCTCTCGATGTTATAACATTCCTTTTCCAATACATTACGATACTAATAATAATCTGTATTGATAGTATCACGGGGGCGTTATCTCTGATCTGCACAGGTTCGAACCCGCGCCCTCAGGCTCTCGTCTCGACTCCCACTGATGGATAGCTCGAGATGCATCTCATTCGTCAGGGACGCGACCTTTTATTATTCGATCAACTTCATCCGCAACACATTATAATGGGTGTCATGACTCTTCATGATGTATTCATATTATTAATTTCTCAATACTTTTTATACAAAAAGTTGAAGAGTATTATATTTTATATTATAACATAATAAGATATTTACCTTATAATTATTTGTTGCATCCCCGAGATCAATAAATAATGGTAGAAATTTATAAATATGGATATCAATATTTATTAAATCTTTGGCAGCCCTTACTCTGTAGGTCAGGTTTATAATGCATGGGCGGAAGGAACAAAGACTAACTAATAATTTAAATGTGATGCAAATAAATACTTAGGTACTATTAAACTACATTTTATCCGTAGTAAAATATATATTCTACAATTCAATTATCATATGTATAACTTACTTGCTAAATAAAGCAATCAGTTTCTATCAAATTGTTAGATATACCTACCTTTGCACAACAAAATATTATTCGAGTAATCAAGACGGGTTTTCCGATACATTCGTGTTCATCGGTATTTAGTTGCAAAACAAATAAACAAAATCGATAAGATCTCGAATCGATTAACACGACGCGATGCAATTAATCGAACAAACTAAAACACGAGAATCGAATTAAAATTCGAATTTTATCGCCTAAAAAGGAACGAGAGACAAGATGCAGTGCTTGAAGATGGATTGACGTGTCAAGTTTATTGCAAATAAACCAATAAATCATAGCAGGCGAAACGGCTCAAGATCAAGCCGTAGCCACGACGGCTGTAGTCGGCCGTGACTCGACAGACTTGCCAATCAATCAGATTGATAAACCAATTTATTGATTGCGTCATTCAATTACCGGGCCCAACTTCAAAACAAGAGGGACGTGCTTTGACTTTGAGGTGACGGAATTAATTTAAAGTTTTGAAGGAAATGCAAGACACTTTATTTATTTTATATCCAGACGCATTAAATTGATACGAACAGATACATTGCGTTTTATGTATGTAGCATAAGAAAAGAAGAACAAAATACAGCACCAGTGGTCTCCTAAGTCTTGAATTTAGCTGGGATCATTACATTTCTATCCACTCTTGCTAAGCTGACAAAGAAAATGGCGCATACGAAATGGAGTCGCCACGTTACAGTGAAGGTGCCCCAGGAGCGCAATAACGATGAGACGGCGTTAAAGAACTGCATTCATTTGCATTTCTATGTGCTCCTGAACAACTATATGTATGGATAATCCGCAAACTTTTAACACCACTTCTGTTAGGCCTTATTTTGCATTTTTTTGTTCCATTTTTTTCAAACTTTCCCTTTTTTCTACTTCCCCGGCTTTTCGAGACCGAAAAATTTCACTGTTTATAAATTTTATTTAATCATATATTAAAAGAAGTTGTATATAATTATCCAGAATACACAAACAATAATGTTTATACAGGATAGTATAGTTAATAATATAATGTATACAAATGATTTAGTATATTATATGTAGGTATGCCTATTATAGAACACGAATATTAAAACTAGTAACAGATTTATTTACTCATAAATTTTTCCATATTTAGGCATGCAATAAGTGAAAGGCGATATTATATTAATTTTATATATGTATTTAATAATAATTTACATTAATATCCACTGTTATTGTCAATGTCAATGGCAATATTTATATAATAAGCATTAGTTCTTTAAAAAATTATATTATGTTACATTTTTTCATATCCATTTGTTTTCTTTTTGTATCTGTACCTACCACGTAAAATAACCTAATGTTTGTGCATTAGAGTACGACGTTACAAGGAATACATTATTAATATTTTATTCTCCCGCACCAGATCTGTAGTTATCACACTATAATTTGACACTATAATTGGGCATCCTAAATGGACGTAATTTTTGTGGGAGGCTTCCATCATGTAAACACCTTGATCGATTCTAAATAATAGACAATTCAATTAAAGCCCTCACCGGCTCCAGGAACGGGTCAAATCGCTGATTGAGAGCTGTCAGATTTAATAAGAGGCTGTGGCCCGAGATGATGTATAACTCTACAATAATGTGGTATATCTTAATATCAATAAGAGCACATGCCAGGTAGACTCTAAATGCCCTGAACAAACATCAATCAATCAACTGGTTATCTTTAAACTTGTGGCGAAAATTGATTTCGGATGGTTCGTTTAAAGTGGATCTGGCCTTTTTATTATAAAATATAGAAATACATTAACGCCCATACTAAATTACGTATCAATCTTGACGCTTTACTCTATAATTTTTATTATATACCGATACCGATATACCGATGGAGTAGATTACGTCTTATAACGAAATGTTTAAGTTAGAAGTCATGTCCATAGTAAACTATCTCCCTATCCTCAATCCACCGACTCATTCGGACAATGCTCGTTGAAAGCCGAGGTCGGCGATCACGACCGTGTTTATTTTTGACACAGCTTCAGCTCCGACACAGGTGTCACGTCAACCATGACGAATGACATTTGTATTTTGGACCTTTTTTGTACATCGCGTCGTCCTGACCACTTTTATAAACAAGCGGCCTTAATAAATGTATCATAATGATTAAAGTATTATTTCTAGCGATATTCCTTAACATTTAATGCCTATCTTGAGACGACAGCTCATCAATCTAAAATTGATAATTATGGTGAAATTCATATGAATAATTTTGATTTGAGAAATTCTATATTAATCATAGAACTTTTAAAAAATGGGGCAAATAAATGTACAGGATTAGAAGTCTCGGGTTCGTGTAAGAAAAAGAAAATTATAAAAAATTATATGATCTTAAATGGTCCCATTGATAAACATACATATACTTACTAAGTGACGTAACTTAATTCACAGTAAAAACGAAAAAGAAAAATCTAAACCGACCTTAAGACGGCCAGCTAATAAAAGATTGTTAGTGCGATTATTATCTTTATGACATTTTAATAGACGACAGTTTTGTTCGACGAGGTCACAGACCACTGTAATACGACGCGATGTCAATAAAGATTAAGTGGATTTTCAGAGTCGAGTTACGCGTCTTGCACAGACAGACGGACAGAAATCCAGTCGTTGACGCGTGATTGACAGGGTCTCTCGGAGCGACATAAAGAAACACACGACACTGACGGGCTTAGACCTATGTTACTCTGTCAGGGGAAGAGAAGGACGTTTATTTGTCATAATGATTGATAAAAATAATGTGACCATTGTAACGATTACAAGATACATTCAAAAATGTTGCTAATATATTCATCTGTAGAATATTTTGCATTTAATTTAATAATGTGTCATTAGTAGGAGTATAAACAGTGACGATTAATGTGTTTACCAGTCAAACCGAAGCTCCGTAACTCTGCATAGTTGTGTCGTGTCATGTGTATTGTCAATATTTGGCACGGGCGCAGGTGGCAGACCACCTCGGTTGTTGTCAGTCATCAGTCTTGATGCCGACATTGTAACGTCGTCGCTCGAGGATTGTCCATTTCAACATTTTTTGTAAAGAATATTAGTTTTGACATATCTTTTTTTTTCAAAATGTCACTTAACACAAGAGGCGTTAAAAACAATACATATAGATATATTCGTCTTTTTACAAAACCTAATTGAACAAAAAACATACGGTAGTGTTTTGTCCTAAAAAAATTTCCAATAATCTCGTTTTAAAATAATCCAATCTTAAATTATTGGAACGTTAAAAGCATTCAAGGCTATTGTTATCTTAGAATAAATATTTTGTAAAGACAGCGTTCATTGGAACGTGTAAAACGCTAAGTATGTAAGGTATTAAATCAATACATCAACGGACAGTGGTGTGTGGTCGACAGTTCTGAGAAAAGGAACGTTCAAAATATACCGGATACTATATTATAGTATCGTAACGACTTGGACATTACAACCAAAGATAAAAGCTGTGAACAATTAAGTCAAAACGAACCGAATCTTACAAATAAATTCGAATTTTAATATAACAGTAATCGAGAGGAGACGTTAGCCTATCTTCTTCAAGAAAGGTGATTTGAAATTCCTGCTAAATGACGTGAATCAAATGTACCACGACAGAGCCGAATTGTAGTCCGTTTGAATAAACGATAGTTTCACGATGCTCGGTTTGATTGAGGGATCACAGAATGCAATTGAAGCGGGATGAAATGGGAAAAAATGTTTATTTTTAGCGTAACTCGGTAGGGCTTGTGATATATTGATAGCCATTTATTACGGACTATTTCGTATGCAATCGCAAAATCATCAGATTGTATTGTTTTGTCCGATGTGACTGCACATTTAACAGAACGAAATATCTTATGAACCAGTTTTTTATATTCAGTTCAATGTTTATTTATGTGGTGACGAAAAGCGTTCACTTAAATACGATGCAATCACCCAATAAAACTGATGGCATATAATAATCCTAAAAATGGCCCCGTCCAGATCCAGATCGTATTAAACGGTCAGCCGAGCACAAAGCCCGCCCAATCAGTGGGACGATTCTTCGGAGCTTCACGTATTTGCGTCACATTTCTTCGATTTTCGCGGCACGTTCGAGACGTAATAAGCGGACGGCCGTCCCCGTCCGTCACCGGGTGGCCCCGGGAAGCGGGATGGGGGCAGTTGGAGTTAATGAAGTTTCTCGGCCGCGATTCCCACAGGTCGTCACATGCGGACGGAGTTTGCGGCACATATTGTGCACGTCCCGCTATCACCAGATATTGCCCGGGTGAAATGTTTTAATAAGCGCATCCCGGACTACAGCTAGCGAACGCCTAGCGTTATTCGCTCTTATTAATGTCTATTGTTTGGAGTTTTGCGTTATTGCGTCTATATTGACGGCTTGTATCACGCAGCCGGGTGCTTATTAACACACATTCGTCTGATATCTTTATCGTACTCAGGTTTCATACAAAAATGTTTCTCTATTCTTTTCATCCTTTTAGATAATTAGACATTTTTCATACTTCGATATTGTTGTTCAGGTTTATATTGCTCGATAATGACTTATATGATTATCCCTGTATAGTTTAGTTTTTGAAAACAAAACCGTTTAGTGCCTCTCTGTGAGCGGCTATTTATTCTAAACTGCAAGCAATTCAAACTTATGTACGCTTCGACGTCCGCGCGTACCAAATCCAATTGCTAGTCCAAATTAACAAACTTTTGAGTCCGCCCCTGTCTCCCAAATTGCACTACACACTGTTTTATTTACATCACGTGATTTTTTAACTCAAAATGTTTAAATTTATCGTATAAAATCCTTTGAACTATCACAATGTTGGGATCCATGTCATTATCCAATAGATACTAATATAAATGTGAAAAACATCATAATTACAAAGTCAGCATATTCTTTATATACTCGTAATACTATGGTGGCGGGCATTAATGACATTTTTCACATGTTTCTCACTCACGTCAAGGGGGTACCCCCTGGCTATAAGTAGATGGTAAAGGGAGGTGCAGGGGGAAGGAACGGACGTCTCGTGTCAATCAGTCGAGGAGACGTGTTCGGAATACATACGTCGAGTAGTTAAGACATTTTCTTGATGATAACGTTTCGATTACTTGGGTATTTGGTATTTGTAATATATGATATTATAATACAAGAGTTCGGTAATGGGAAAATAGGGGAGAAACATTACGTTTTGTTCTGCACGATACAGAAAATATATGGAATAATCTCAGGACATATTATTATAGAAATTATTATGAAGACATGTTTATGTTGTTAATAAATACTGGCTGTGATATAATAAAAACATATTTAAATTTAAGGCTTAAACTGTTTGGAATATCAGCTCTATGAAAAGGATATATTTAAGGTTGTATAATCTGATTTAATTGACTATAATGATTGATTAATTTATTTCTTAAATATTCTTCCTGATGGTGGGTCCTCATCACAGGAGTCGCTAAATCCGGTTCCAATTATAAACACTTCAAAGGGCAGCGTCGTTAAAAAAACGATCTGAAATCAGTTTCGCATAAAAAAAGGGCTGCGAAAGCTGATCTGTGATCACTCGAAACCGTCAGAGTGAGTGAATGAATGGAAGAGTGAATGAGTGAGCAAGCTGTGGGCCGCGGGACACCAGTTGATCGGGCGTGATGCGTTCATGTCCGTCAAAGTCAGCGGTTGGATAAAGATGGAGTGGATTACATGTTAATTGTAATAAAATTCCGCTTTATCACAATCGATTTTTTTATGTAATACACAGTTGGAGGTGTACATACCACGGCTAAAGTTATTCCGATGGTCACTCTCAAAACAAAATTCCTAAATTATACTAGAAATGAAAAATTGTAAGTGAAATTTGTAAATGTCGACATCGCGATAAAGTTTATAAACAAATTCCCAGCGAGATGTGTGAGGAACAAAACGAAACAATCGTGTTTCATTGAACAACTTTTACGTTTTATTTACCGGCGGGTTATCGTATGCATTAAAATTCGGCAATAGTGGCCGTGTAAATCAAAAGGCTATAAAACGCCACAATTCGGGCGAGTCGACTCCATGCTAGCGGAGCTTGATTTATTCGCTCACCGGTGTTGGCGCGAAGCTCGTGACGTCACGGTGTTTTTTCTCGGCTTTTTGGCTTTTTATTGATGGCGCTCGGTTAAAAAGTGTCCGGGGCGGGCCGGCTAAGCGAGCGGCGTCAGAATTTGTGAATGATTTTTCATCGGAGCGACTCATCCTGCGTTTCGCAGCCATTTGTCAGCCGACTGAAAAAGATGCATGTACGCGAGCTTGTGAGCATTTTTTTTTTATTTTTCGGCTTTTTAGGCTTTTACGCGAATCCATTGACATGTGAAAGTGTGTTAGCGTCGAGTGTATAAATCTGTTACGTTTTGGTTTAAGTCTGATTTAATTTTTGGTTGTGTGTCATAG